>VYZU01079624.1:1340-15772 GCA_013401355.1 Ceyx cyanopectus
TGTGTGTATTTTGTATATATATATATATATATATATATATTTAATTACCAGTTTGTTGGTTTTGTGGTTTTTTTTAAGTGAGAATGATTAGTGATGAAAAAAGGAAGACATTTCTTAAGTTATTTGACTGTCTGGTTACAATCAGTGCTACAGAGAGTAACTGAAATCCAAATAAGATCAAAACACACCGCCTTCTGACCTACCCAGCACTGCTATTAAACCTCAATTCCTACTTGTAATAAGTATTATCATATGTAGCAAGCAGAAATGGGCTGTCCAAAACTTGTATGTTCAACTGCTAAATGCAAATCCAGAAGTTAAATATTACTTTGTGTTTTCTTGTCTAGCGTTTTGCTTGCTATATTGTAGCTTGTTCGCTACATTTTTTTTTGGTGTATCATTTAAGTAGAATCTCACAGAGAAAGCATTCTTTTTACTGAAGTTTGAATTTATCATTTTAAGAAGCTTCATTATAGATGATGTTTTGTTTTTCATAAGTAGATGTTTTGTTTTTTCATAAATAGATGTTCTGTTTTTCATAAACAGTCTTAAAATCTTAGTATTAAAAAAAATCCCAAAACTTAAGGGTGTTTGTACTTGGCTTGTAAAAGTTGCTTAAATGATTACAATTACTACTAGTTGTGTAATGAACATATTGTATGCAAATTGTACCATTAAATAAGCCTTAGTTTTACTAGATTAAAAATTTCAAATAGAAACACACAAATTAGTTAATGCAGAGCTATCTGATTTGCTGTAATGTTTGTAAATTGATACTAAGTGTGTAAACTTATATGGAAATATACACTGGGAATTTCTCTTGGTAGGAGGCTTGAATTTTTTGCTAATAAAATCAGACTCTTCCAATGCAGTAGACAAGCAGCTTGTTTAAGTCAGTTTGCTTGTTTGTACAAAGATTGGCTCAGATTATTTTCCTCTACCAAGTATAAACTACTTGCTCTAAAATTCATCTAGCTTAGCTGACAAAAAAAATAGAAATATCAGAATATATATTTTTTTTTAGCAGTAAATCTAACTAAATGAAGTCTAGAGCTTGAGCATTTAGAAGTTTTTTTATGTGGTTTTTGGATACTGAATCATGTAAGTCTTGCTTTTGAGAACTGAAAAATAGAGCAGCTGAGTCTTTAATTTCTTTGGAGTTTTGTTGATTCAGCCATAGTGGTGTTATTTACGGACTACCAACATGTTTTAACAGTTTTGAAGTTACAAGAAATGGAGTAGTTATGCTTTTGAGTTTGTTACTACAGACAGAATAAAAATGTGGACTGATGAATTACAAGTAGAAAAAGAAGTTTGACTTGTTCTTTCCAAAATAGGTACATTGGGCTTTCTGTCAATATGAAGGGGAAAAGGCCTGTGACTTAAGCATCTTAAGCAATGTTTGTGTGGGCGAGGAGGGCGTCAATGGTTCATGTGCCTCTCTGTAAATACACTACTTAGTGACCTCTTTGTAAATGTACTATTCAGTGACTGTTTCATTTCTTTTCTCTGTAACGGAAGGTTCACAAAACTTTTTATTTTGAAAAAATAAATTGAGATTATAACTTATAAGAAAATGTGAAATCATTTGGCCTTGATACTGTATTGATTTATTAAGAGAAAATGCTACATGATAAAACACAATATTCTCAATATTTAATGCACTTATTAAATTGGTTATGTGTAGTTCCTAGAACTAAAAGTAATACTAATTTATATTATCCATTAAAATAAACATAATAATAATAATGTGCTAAAATCATGTGTGTATGTTAAGCTGTTTTTTTCAAGTAGTATTGAGGACACTCTTAATTTTTTTGTTTGTTTTTCTCTCACCAGTATACCTAACAGCCACTTTACATCTCCATTTCTTTTTTTCCTCAGAGTTATGCTTTGTTTTTTAATTCAGTTCATTGAACGAAAACAATTTCATTGTTTCAATATTCAGATAGAACAGCCTTGGAAGAAAGCAGCATGTCACATGCCTTGTTTTTTTACTTTAAACTATCAAACAGTCAGTTATCTAGACAATATTTCAGACTGTGTTAGACATACATACCTGATTAAAATGTAGCTTCTTTGCCAAATACAAAAATAGTTTATTCATCAGTCTTAGAAATAGCTAAAGCAGAAGGAAGTTATTAAAATGTTTTTGAAATGTGTGTGATTTATTCACAATTAAAAATTAAGGAAAAAAACATTTAAATGATTCTTGTGTTGGTAGGCATCAAACGGCAGTTTTTCAGGCCTCATGGGAAGTAAATACAAGAACTGGGATGCAACGGAAATGTGGTCTCTCATCCATCCTTCTGTATAATCATTAAACTTCCTTAGGGCAGAACATTGTTAAAAATGTTTGCAGAACAATGTTGAATTCTCTCCCAGACTTAACTCTGGCAAACTGGGTGAAGTAAGGAGAGAGAATTTGAAGGAGAGGAGAAGCTCAGTCTGGTTTTCATTTTCTCTACAGCTGTCATCTGGCTTTGAATTCTGCTGGAGAGCTACAGCTGGAGTCATTTTATTGCTTTACCCAGCATCCTTTTGCCTGAGTGCACAGAAATGTTTTAGTAGTCTTGGAAAAAAATTCAGAGTATCTCTTAGCAACCATAGGACAGTAATTATTATACCAGCAGCTGGGAGCAAACCAGATTTCCGTTGTGCATTAAAAATTGGCGTAGGTTACTTTACAGATTATACTGAACAACCTATGCCAGTACTGTACTTTGCAGACTGTGGTTAAAGGATATTGAATGTGGGCGGTGTGATTGCTTTGGACAGTACAAAAGGGGAATGTGGGCACCTGTGTTTGTAATATTCTGTATATTTAATATACCAAGCTTCATTTTGTGGAAAACTTTGCATGTTTGCCTTTTACTTCAATATGCTTTCAATACAATAGCATTTTTGTTTCTGGGGCTTCTCCTTTCAGATTGTCAGTATTTCTGTTGTAAGTGTGGGGTTTCAGGTGTTTATGACCTTGTCATAAAACATCACATGGGAGCAGGAAATGTCATTCAAAGAAAGCCTTTCTGATACTAGCAAGCCTAATTTGGCTATATTGAAACTCTCAGTCTAATTAAAAATACAGATTCATCTGTTATTTCTATAGTTCTGCATAGTGAATATCTGTAGACTGAATAAATCATAACTGACCTGATTACTTCTAATTTTTCATAAATACCACAAGTTGGGCTGTGTCCACTTACCTGCAGTGTCTGGGTTGGTAGGCTGAGCCTCAGGACTTCCAAAGAGCTGTCCTGTGAGTTCTTGCCTTAGAAAGGCCAGATGCCTTTCTCCATCTCCTGACATCCCCAGATTTGTCCTTGAAGTCAGTTAACTTAAATTGTGATGTCTGTGGTGGAATTCTATAAAAACATTCCCCTATAATTGCTGCATAGAGCGTACAAAGGCTTTCTTAAAGAAAAAGGTTTTTTCTGTACATTGGCATCTCGTGCTGCTGCTTAGTGCTGCAATAGATGATCAGTGCCTGTGTCGTATATTAGATGGAGCCCTTCCTGACTGCNTTGGAGTTTTGTTGATTCAGCCATAGTGGTGTTATTTACGGACTACCAACATGTTTTAACAGTTTTGAAGTTACAAGAAATGGAGTAGTTATGCTTTTGAGTTTGTTACTACAGACAGAATAAAAATGTGGACTGATGAATTACAAGTAGAAAAAGAAGTTTGACTTGTTCTTTCCAAAATAGGTACATTGGGCTTTCTGTCAATATGAAGGGGAAAAGGCCTGTGACTTAAGCATCTTAAGCAATGTTTGTGTGGGCGAGGAGGGCGTCAATGGTTCAAGAATAGATCTCAGAGAGTTGTGGTCAGTGGAGCAGAGTCTGGCTGGAGGCCTGTGACTAGTAGAGTCCCCCAAGGGTCAGTNGTTATGCTTTGTTTTTTAATTCAGTTCATTGAACGAAAACAATTTCATTGTTTCAATATTCAGATAGAACAGCCTTGGAAGAAAGCAGCATGTCACATGCCTTGTTTTTTTACTTTAAACTATCAAACAGTCAGTTATCTAGACAATATTTCAGACTGTGTTAGACATACATACCTGATTAAAATGTAGCTTCTTTGCCAAATACAAAAATAGTTTATTCATCAGTCTTAGAAATAGCTAAAGCAGAAGGAAGTTATTAAAATGTTTTTGAAATGTGTGTGATTTATTCACAATTAAAAATTAAGGAAAAAAACATTTAAATGATTCTTGTGTTGGTAGGCATCAAACGGCAGTTTTTCAGGCCTCATGGGAAGTAAATACAAGAACTGGGATGCAACGGAAATGTGGTCTCTCATCCATCCTTCTGTATAATCATTAAACTTCCTTAGGGCAGAACATTGTTAAAAATGTTTGCAGAACAATGTTGAATTCTCTCCCAGACTTAACTCTGGCAAACTGGGTGAAGTAAGGAGAGAGAATTTGAAGGAGAGGAGAAGCTCAGTCTGGTTTTCATTTTCTCTACAGCTGTCATCTGGCTTTGAATTCTGCTGGAGAGCTACAGCTGGAGTCATTTTATTGCTTTACCCAGCATCCTTTTGCCTGAGTGCACAGAAATGTTTTAGTAGTCTTGGAAAAAAATTCAGAGTATCTCTTAGCAACCATAGGACAGTAATTATTATACCAGCAGCTGGGAGCAAACCAGATTTCCGTTGTGCATTAAAAATTGGCGTAGGTTACTTTACAGATTATACTGAACAACCTATGCCAGTACTGTACTTTGCAGACTGTGGTTAAAGGATATTGAATGTGGGCGGTGTGATTGCTTTGGACAGTACAAAAGGGGAATGTGGGCACCTGTGTTTGTAATATTCTGTATATTTAATATACCAAGCTTCATTTTGTGGAAAACTTTGCATGTTTGCCTTTTACTTCAATATGCTTTCAATACAATAGCATTTTTGTTTCTGGGGCTTCTCCTTTCAGATTGTCAGTATTTCTGTTGTAAGTGTGGGGTTTCAGGTGTTTATGACCTTGTCATAAAACATCACATGGGAGCAGGAAATGTCATTCAAAGAAAGCCTTTCTGATACTAGCAAGCCTAATTTGGCTATATTGAAACTCTCAGTCTAATTAAAAATACAGATTCATCTGTTATTTCTATAGTTCTGCATAGTGAATATCTGTAGACTGAATAAATCATAACTGACCTGATTACTTCTAATTTTTCATAAATACCACAAGTTGGGCTGTGTCCACTTACCTGCAGTGTCTGGGTTGGTAGGCTGAGCCTCAGGACTTCCAAAGAGCTGTCCTGTGAGTTCTTGCCTTAGAAAGGCCAGATGCCTTTCTCCATCTCCTGACATCCCCAGATTTGTCCTTGAAGTCAGTTAACTTAAATTGTGATGTCTGTGGTGGAATTCTATAAAAACATTCCCCTATAATTGCTGCATAGAGCGTACAAAGGCTTTCTTAAAGAAAAAGGTTTTTTCTGTACATTGGCATCTCGTGCTGCTGCTTAGTGCTGCAATAGATGATCAGTGCCTGTGTCGTATATTAGATGGAGCCCTTCCTGACTGCCAAGGGGAGTGTGTGTGCTGTCCTCATGAGCGTTAGCGTATGTATGTGTCCCTTTTTGTTCTATAGTGTAGCTATTTCTGAAGAAAGGTGTGAATCACCTGCAGGAACAGGAAGTAATACATGCTGTTGCAAATCTCACCCAAGGATAAAGACTGGCTTGTGGGCAGTATGTGGGGTTTTTCCCAGGGAAGGAAGGCATAGGTTTTTTTAGTAGCTCTCATCCTTATCCTTAGACCACTCAAACTGATAATAGCTGAAGGGCGGAAAGTAAAGGGGTCTGGTGCTTAACAGTGGTTTATGAAAAATGGATTCTAGCTGTTAAGTATGTTCCTAGCTTATAGTTTCTCCTTGTAAGCATTTATAACATTGCTCAAATCAAAAATAGTTGTAGGAGTTTCTTCCTCATTCTGTATGCGGTTCTCCTGTGGTTTGAACTGGTGTTTTGGAATCTTTTTATATTGCTGGGCAGTGTACCTGCAGGAGTATCTCCTGCTAGAAAGATGATTGATATTGCACTAAAATTTGAAGCTCTTTGCCATTAGAATAAGTATACATCCATGAAATTTAACTCTCACCAGTCATATAAACATTTCTTTCATACTGGTTTCCAAACAGTTTGACCAGAAAATTTTGTTTTGACAACAACAAAATAAATTGCTTAGTGGTATTGTCAAGCTCAAGAATATGCAAAAGACATCTTTCTGGAGTTTCACTTACCTTCAAANGACAGTAATTATTATACCAGCAGCTGGGAGCAAACCAGATTTCCGTTGTGCATTAAAAATTGGCGTAGGTTACTTTACAGATTATACTGAACAACCTATGCCAGTACTGTACTTTGCAGACTGTGGTTAAAGGATATTGAATGTGGGCGGTGTGATTGCTTTGGACAGTACAAAAGGGGAATGTGGGCACCTGTGTTTGTAATATTCTGTATATTTAATATACCAAGCTTCATTTTGTGGAAAACTTTGCATGTTTGCCTTTTACTTCAATATGCTTTCAATACAATAGCATTTTTGTTTCTGGGGCTTCTCCTTTCAGATTGTCAGTATTTCTGTTGTAAGTGTGGGGTTTCAGGTGTTTATGACCTTGTCATAAAACATCACATGGGAGCAGGAAATGTCATTCAAAGAAAGCCTTTCTGATACTAGCAAGCCTAATTTGGCTATATTGAAACTCTCAGTCTAATTAAAAATACAGATTCATCTGTTATTTCTATAGTTCTGCATAGTGAATATCTGTAGACTGAATAAATCATAACTGACCTGATTACTTCTAATTTTTCATAAATACCACAAGTTGGGCTGTGTCCACTTACCTGCAGTGTCTGGGTTGGTAGGCTGAGCCTCAGGACTTCCAAAGAGCTGTCCTGTGAGTTCTTGCCTTAGAAAGGCCAGATGCCTTTCTCCATCTCCTGACATCCCCAGATTTGTCCTTGAAGTCAGTTAACTTAAATTGTGATGTCTGTGGTGGAATTCTATAAAAACATTCCCCTATAATTGCTGCATAGAGCGTACAAAGGCTTTCTTAAAGAAAAAGGTTTTTTCTGTACATTGGCATCTCGTGCTGCTGCTTAGTGCTGCAATAGATGATCAGTGCCTGTGTCGTATATTAGATGGAGCCCTTCCTGACTGCCAAGGGGAGTGTGTGTGCTGTCCTCATGAGCGTTAGCGTATGTATGTGTCCCTTTTTGTTCTATAGTGTAGCTATTTCTGAAGAAAGGTGTGAATCACCTGCAGGAACAGGAAGTAATACATGCTGTTGCAAATCTCACCCAAGGATAAAGACTGGCTTGTGGGCAGTATGTGGGGTTTTTCCCAGGGAAGGAAGGCATAGGTTTTTTTAGTAGCTCTCATCCTTATCCTTAGACCACTCAAACTGATAATAGCTGAAGGGCGGAAAGTAAAGGGGTCTGGTGCTTAACAGTGGTTTATGAAAAATGGATTCTAGCTGTTAAGTATGTTCCTAGCTTATAGTTTCTCCTTGTAAGCATTTATAACATTGCTCAAATCAAAAATAGTTGTAGGAGTTTCTTCCTCATTCTGTATGCGGTTCTCCTGTGGTTTGAACTGGTGTTTTGGAATCTTTTTATATTGCTGGGCAGTGTACCTGCAGGAGTATCTCCTGCTAGAAAGATGATTGATATTGCACTAAAATTTGAAGCTCTTTGCCATTAGAATAAGTATACATCCATGAAATTTAACTCTCACCAGTCATATAAACATTTCTTTCATACTGGTTTCCAAACAGTTTGACCAGAAAATTTTGTTTTGACAACAACAAAATAAATTGCATATGAATCACAGAATGGTTAGGGCTGGTAGGAGCCTCCAAAGGTCATCTAGTGCAGCCCCCCTGCAGTGAGCAGGGACACCCTCAACTAGAGCAGGCTGCTCAGAGCCTTGGTCAACCTCACCTGGAATAGCTCCAGGGATGGGGCCTCAACCACCTCCCTGGNACAAGAACTGGGATGCAACGGAAATGTGGTCTCTCATCCATCCTTCTGTATAATCATTAAACTTCCTTAGGGCAGAACATTGTTAAAAATGTTTGCAGAACAATGTTGAATTCTCTCCCAGACTTAACTCTGGCAAACTGGGTGAAGTAAGGAGAGAGAATTTGAAGGAGAGGAGAAGCTCAGTCTGGTTTTCATTTTCTCTACAGCTGTCATCTGGCTTTGAATTCTGCTGGAGAGCTACAGCTGGAGTCATTTTATTGCTTTACCCAGCATCCTTTTGCCTGAGTGCACAGAAATGTTTTAGTAGTCTTGGAAAAAAATTCAGAGTATCTCTTAGCAACCATAGGACAGTAATTATTATACCAGCAGCTGGGAGCAAACCAGATTTCCGTTGTGCATTAAAAATTGGCGTAGGTTACTTTACAGATTATACTGAACAACCTATGCCAGTACTGTACTTTGCAGACTGTGGTTAAAGGATATTGAATGTGGGCGGTGTGATTGCTTTGGACAGTACAAAAGGGGAATGTGGGCACCTGTGTTTGTAATATTCTGTATATTTAATATACCAAGCTTCATTTTGTGGAAAACTTTGCATGTTTGCCTTTTACTTCAATATGCTTTCAATACAATAGCATTTTTGTTTCTGGGGCTTCTCCTTTCAGATTGTCAGTATTTCTGTTGTAAGTGTGGGGTTTCAGGTGTTTATGACCTTGTCATAAAACATCACATGGGAGCAGGAAATGTCATTCAAAGAAAGCCTTTCTGATACTAGCAAGCCTAATTTGGCTATATTGAAACTCTCAGTCTAATTAAAAATACAGATTCATCTGTTATTTCTATAGTTCTGCATAGTGAATATCTGTAGACTGAATAAATCATAACTGACCTGATTACTTCTAATTTTTCATAAATACCACAAGTTGGGCTGTGTCCACTTACCTGCAGTGTCTGGGTTGGTAGGCTGAGCCTCAGGACTTCCAAAGAGCTGTCCTGTGAGTTCTTGCCTTAGAAAGGCCAGATGCCTTTCTCCATCTCCTGACATCCCCAGATTTGTCCTTGAAGTCAGTTAACTTAAATTGTGATGTCTGTGGTGGAATTCTATAAAAACATTCCCCTATAATTGCTGCATAGAGCGTACAAAGGCTTTCTTAAAGAAAAAGGTTTTTTCTGTACATTGGCATCTCGTGCTGCTGCTTAGTGCTGCAATAGATGATCAGTGCCTGTGTCGTATATTAGATGGAGCCCTTCCTGACTGCCAAGGGGAGTGTGTGTGCTGTCCTCATGAGCGTTAGCGTATGTATGTGTCCCTTTTTGTTCTATAGTGTAGCTATTTCTGAAGAAAGGTGTGAATCACCTGCAGGAACAGGAAGTAATACATGCTGTTGCAAATCTCACCCAAGGATAAAGACTGGCTTGTGGGCAGTATGTGGGGTTTTTCCCAGGGAAGGAAGGCATAGGTTTTTTTAGTAGCTCTCATCCTTATCCTTAGACCACTCAAACTGATAATAGCTGAAGGGCGGAAAGTAAAGGGGTCTGGTGCTTAACAGTGGTTTATGAAAAATGGATTCTAGCTGTTAAGTATGTTCCTAGCTTATAGTTTCTCCTTGTAAGCATTTATAACATTGCTCAAATCAAAAATAGTTGTAGGAGTTTCTTCCTCATTCTGTATGCGGTTCTCCTGTGGTTTGAACTGGTGTTTTGGAATCTTTTTATATTGCTGGGCAGTGTACCTGCAGGAGTATCTCCTGCTAGAAAGATGATTGATATTGCACTAAAATTTGAAGCTCTTTGCCATTAGAATAAGTATACATCCATGAAATTTAACTCTCACCAGTCATATAAACATTTCTTTCATACTGGTTTCCAAACAGTTTGACCAGAAAATTTTGTTTTGACAACAACAAAATAAATTGCTTAGTGGTATTGTCAAGCTCAAGAATATGCAAAAGACATCTTTCTGGAGTTTCACTTACCTTCAAAACTTTACAGTGGATCTTTAACATGATTGAGTTGTTGTCTTCCAAGGAGTGTATGCTTGCTAGTGTTAATTACTTGTTAATTGTAATGTTTTCCCATTCAGCATGCTTCTGAACAGTACATAAATTCTTAGTGGTATGAGGATTTTAATTCTCCTAAAGATTAGCTACTTGCACTTTATTTAGATATTTTGTAACTTGTTATGTTTTGTACATGAGGTGCTACTGTAATCCCAGAATAAGTTCCTTAAGTGCCTCTGGCATTCAGAAGGTGCCTCATTGATCCTAAGAATAATTTGATTCTCCTTTGTTTTCTTGTTATGTACAAATCCTTATAATAAAACTGAAACATTGCTGGACCCTGGATGCCAGAATTTTCTCAGTGCTATCAGATCATGACAGCCAGTTAACTTTACAGCATCTCTCAATATGAACAAAACATTGTACAGTATGGGGGTTTTGGCAGCACAGTGGGATTTGTATCAATATGCTCTTCTGTATCCTAAGTAAATGCCAGTCAATGAAGCTTAAAGAATGAGAACTGTTGGGTTTTTCTATTATTTTCAGAAATTGGATCATCTCATAAGCCAGTATTCTGCCCAAATATACGTCCTCTTCCTTATTTTGAGTGGCACATGTACTGCAGATATCTCATTATGTTACCACATGGTCATGTTTTTGTATTAAATTGCCTACTATAATCTTAATTTAAAAAAGACAGTAATTAGTTGTTTAATACATACTTGCTGTAATTAGATATTCTAAATGAGCCAGTATATGTTAAAACTGACTTTGTGTGCTTTTCCATCTGATCTTGCTTTTAATTTATTAAATCTTGCTTCTAATTTATTAAAACATCTGACTAGCATGTTTTCTGATTAGTCTCAGATATTTTTTTTCCTCCAATTACATATGTGTAAATACTGGCAAATTTGTGGGCAATTAGTGGAAGCATAATCTGAGACAGGGCTCAACTACCCTTCCTTAAAGTTCTGATTTGGTAGCTGAGTTACAGGGATGTATCTCTAATGTACAAGTTGTGTGCACTCTACAGACAATAAATTCTTTTCCAAGGCTGACTCACAGAAAGAAACTACTTGCCTACTTAGAAGTACTTTAAAAATACGTCTCTTACAATACTTAAATTTATAGACACCTCAAACACGTTATGCATTTATATATTAACTCATGGGTTTTGTTGTGGCTTTTGTATAAATGCAAAATCATTTCAAGGGAATTCTTATGTATTCTAGACTACTCAAGAAAATACATCGGGTTCATTAACGAAAGATCACCTTTTCCAACATGAAACTGTAGTTACCAGTGAACCTTACAACAGTGCAAATTCAAGGCCTTCAGCATTTGAGGATTTCAACACCAGGAGAGCCTGTTTTCCTAGCCAACCTAACCAGGTAAGACTACCAACAAAAAGAAGCAGTTCTTTGCGTGCTGCATTAATGGCACTGCATGTAGTTTCTGACAAGAAAGCACTTTTATTCAAAGTCCCTTTATGTAGTATTGTACTCTGAAGTTCTTGAAATGATCAATATAATGCTGTAATAACCTGCAAAGCTTATTATGTCGGGGTAAAGCTTTGCGGAAGTATTTACCTGTGCTTGTAGTGCAGTAGACTACAGGAATAAATCTTTCACTATCTTTGAAGTCATATTTCTGTATTACAGACTTATTATCTGCAGCCTTGAAAAGCTGTTAAAATTTGTTCAGAAAATGTTAATTGGGCATGAGCTCAATCTCAGTTACATGTAGAGTGATATTGTTTTGATTGGAAATATTGAAAAGTAACTTTAAAATGGATAACTTTGGTGCATTATACAGTGGGGCACTCCTGATAAATATTTTTAGAGAAACATTGTTAATGTCTAGTTGACTATTTAAAATACTCATTTTGATATAGAAAGGAAAATGATATATTGGTTATGTATGAAAAGTATTAAGCTATTGGTAAACATTCTTGAAACAGAAAACACTAAGGAGGGTTGTGTAATGTGAAGAAGGTTGATGTACAGATTTTTATTTAAGAGGTCATATTTGTACAACTTCAGATTAGAAAGGCTATGTTACAGCTTCAACAATTTACATTTTGCTTTTTTCTAAGCCTCAAAGACTTAATAGTAAGTTGTATATTTAGTTTGAAGGTCTTAGGCCTAGAAGGAAATTCACAGAAGCTTTTTAGAATAAGCTTAATATCAGAAGTCAAAGCAGAATACAAGTTCAGTTGTCAACACTGCAGCACAACATGTTTCTGCTTCTTGATGTAAAGCTTTTTCATACCCTTGGTTATTCTTCCTGGGAAAGATAGGATTATATTCAAGTCTAACATTAGCTGCTTTCTAACTGCTGTGTTGGACAAAAGAAGCAAACACTGTTATCTGAAGAACTAACTAAAGAGCTTTGAAGTATAAGCTTCTGCTTTTTAATCATTGATCTGCTCCAATTATCTCTTTGTATGAGTCACTTCATATTTTCATTTTTTTCTGTTCATCAAGACATATATTTTCCCTATTCCCATTTACTAGCAAAGAGAATTAAAAAAAAAAAGATGGTTGATTAGATTATTGCAGGTAACACAACAGCTACAGTAACCAGTGACTTGTGTGCTGTCAGTTTTCACTGAGTTGTAAAGAGAAGTTGCAATAGCCTGAATGTTTCAAGAGGACTTGTAGAATTGGCTACCTAGAAAATGATTATTTAAGCTGTGGTATACTGGGTAGTACCAGTCTGATGGAAATTAAGCAGGAGCTTCTTTGAAATAATGCTTGTAGACTGAAGTTATGGGAAATGCCATGAAAATCTAATTAGATAGACTTTTAAAATATTTTTCTCATATTGTAGCCCCACCTGTATCTGACACTCCATGCTTTTCTCATGGTCCTGGGGTGCCCACGTATAGAACATAGGCAAGTCACAACATCTCCCATTCCATATGTGCACACACTGCACGGTTGCTGAACTCCACGCATGCGACCATGTGACACAGCAGATCTTGAGGTAAATACCTTTTTGCCTCAATTTAGTATAAATAAGTTTGAACACTCTTACTGTTCTCACAAGTTGGATAACTTGAAAGTAAATGCTCAAACTAAGATGTGATTAGTGACAGTTCACATCTTTTAATACTTTGACTGTTACTAAGAAATACTCAAGTCCCTCAGCTCTTCAGCTTCTGATACACTGATGTGTGTTTAACTTAAATTTAGTACTTTGTGATGATATATTTAGCTGCTGGTGTCCTCATCCTATGGAGCAGCAAGCTAAGCAAAGTCAAGCATATTTGTTTGAGGAGAGACAGTGAAGGCTACAGAACCAAGCAAGTGTCCATGCCTTATTTAAAGGTGTACCCCTTCAAGTAAGGTATAATAGCAGTGAGTTTATTTGTGTTAACAAAAAAAAAGGCCTAATTTTCCCTTGAATCTCATGTTCATCATGACATTCTATGTGTATTTTCAATTTTCTGTAATATTCTTCCTCCCTTCTTACTTCAGCAGTTAAAGAGATATGGCACTTAGGTACTGAGTTATAATGGCTAGAGGACTGTGTGTTACTCTCATTTAATTTTGCTGATATTTTTATCTAACAATCTTGATTGTGTTTTGTTCTAAAGGTTTCATGTTTCTCATACTTTAGTGTAGGTCCCAGTGTGTAAGCACTTATAAAGCTTTTCTAACATTTCTCCTGTTTGCTTGTTTTTCAGCACTTCCTAATTGCGCTCTTAATAGTTTTCTTAATATCAGTTGAATAAAGAATGCAGTGCTGCCTTGTTTATAACATGTCAGACCTTAAGCATTTTAGTAGGTGTTTGGCTGGGGATTTGAAAGAAATGAAATGAGTTCTGTATATATGGAGTGTTCTGCTTAAATGAAAAATGAAAAACCTTCAAAGACTGAGGATTGGTCAGATTTTAGAGTTGTTTGTATTTGTAGTGATCTTTAATTGGCCGTCTGGGAAATAGGAGGTTGAGGGTGGATTTTTTTGGTGTGAGCTTTTGGGTTTGTCTGTTTTGTTGGGGTTTTTTTTCTTTTAAACAATAGGTTTTATTTTGCATGTTAAATGCATGCATAATGTTCTTTGTAGACAGTGAGGTGAAGATATGCCTATGTAGTTGTAATGACATTTTTTAATGCTTTTTCCGTTAAAAAAACATATGCTGTTAACTGTTCCAAAAAGTCAACCTAGTTAGTTATGCTAAAACAATTGTCTCTCTTCACAGAATCACAGAATGTTAGGGGTTGGAAGGGACCCAGAAGATCATCTAGTCCAACCCCACTTCCAGAGCAGGGTCACCTAGACCAAGTCACACAGGAACAGATCCAGGAGGGTCTTAAGTGTCTCCAGAGATGGAGACTCCACAACCTCCCTGGGCAGCCTGTTCCAGAGCTCTGGCACCCTCACTGTGATAATGTTTTTCCTTGTGTTGATCCTAAACCTCTTGTGCTCCAACTTGCACCCA
>VYZU01079626.1:12466-36883 GCA_013401355.1 Ceyx cyanopectus
GGAGGAAGGATTCCTTTTATTAGAGGTCCACATAAGCCTTTCTGTAGGCACAAAATCATAAAATCACAGTGTGTCTCTGAAGCTTTAAGTCTGAAACAGGACTTGGTTATTTAAATCTTAGCACATGATTTCTGACCATTAGGAATTTAAAACTATATATTCATTCTGTAGCATTGCTTTCTGTTCTTAATTATCCTTGATTTTGGGGAGATCTTAGAAAACCTATTAGTCATCAGTCTTCAATTTTAAACATTCAAAAACTCCTGGTGAACTTAAGGGCTAACTAGAGTTGAAGTACTGAATGAAGAAATACATATTTGCATTCTAAAATGAATTTGTGGGTTTTATTTCCATCTTTCAAAGATGGAATATTCTCTTATTCAGTGAAGTGTTGAAACAATTAATTCATGTTCATGAGACACAGAGTTTTATTTCTGTCACTCGATTTGCATAAGGAATTAAACATGAAACAACAGGTTGACTTCCTGAGAAAATAACCTAAAATGAGAACTTAAAAGTTGACAGACTATTTAATTACGGTAGAGTATATGCAAACAAGAATTGCTAGCACAAAGATGATTGGACTCTGTAAAAGAATTGTAAAATTACCAACTTATACTACTTTAAATACTGAGAAGATTTACTGTTCTGTAATGAAGTTAAAATTTCAGCACCATTTTTGCATATTTTATTTCCTTAAAACACCTCTACCTGCTATGATCTAGAGAAGATTTTTCTTTTATGAATAAATTGCTTTTTCCTTCTGTTAGGACTCTATTCAGAGCATTCTCAGAGAAGGATCCACATGACTACTCCCAGGATAGGATGCACAAAAATCAGCTGTGAACCTGTGCCTATGTTACTACTACTTGGTTGGTTGGCATTGCAGGAGCATTTCAAAAAGGAGCAAAGCAGCTCAGATCAGGCAGCAGACATAACTGATGCAATTTTTTCCCTCTCCATCTGGTACATAGGTGTTCAGGATATGTGCAGTGCTAGGAGGCAACAGCTTATTAAAAGGGAAATATATAACTTATTCCCATAGTGAACATAGAAGAAGTATGATGGTCAAGCAGCAAGGTTTTAAGATTTTGAGTTTCCCAAAGTCTGTTGATAGTACCTATTGTTTTACTCTCAGATATCGTGTTGCTGGATGCTGATAGATAACATGATAGAATTTACAACAAAATGGATAAGAACCACAAGAGAATTGTCAGAATAGCAGAACTGCAGGTTTTATTATAGGAAGAGAGAAAGTCACTATACTCAGGGATTCATTTGAATAGAAGCACTGGAATTACTGGGTTAAGCTCATTTATTTTGTCTTCTGTAAATAAAAATGCATGTAAGAACATGGGAAGTTTTTATTTCTTTGCCTAAGAACACAGTATGAGCACAAACTTTTAATATTTGTTTGTTTTTCCTTATAAAAAAACCCAAAAACCAAACAACCAAAAAAACCCATGAACAAAGGACTTCACCACTCTAAAGGTTACATAGAATTTTAACAAGTGGTTTAGTTGATTTGAATAGCCTTTTGGCATGTTGATTTATGCTATGAGTGGCCAAGGTTTTAACAGTTTAAACAGGATAATGGGCTAGAGAAAGCATGCTGAGCAAAATGCATACCAAGATTTAAGGACTTAAAATGTCTGAATTAATCTGAACAGACATGTATTCATTCAGAGCAAATTTGCCATAATTATGTCTTGAAATTCTGAAACAAGGCTGAGATCACCTGCCAGTTGATCTGAACAAACACTGGTTCCCATTATAAGGACTACATTTCAAGCTGCTGGCCACGTACCTAGACATTAAGTAAATGGTGCAATACCTCAGTGAGTATAAAAGTATGTTAGAATTAAGGTTATTTCATCTTTGACCTACCTTTGCTGAAGATACACAAGAAATACTAATAAACAAAACAAAATCACCCTAAGTAACATAAAATTATGTTACTAAATTGATCTACAATCAATACAATAAGATGATGCAACCATGCACTAATAGTTCTTCTTGATATGTGTTTCTACAATAAATTCAATCACTTAAGTATCTGAGGTCTCCTCCTCTCTTTTGAGGAAATTTGTTTAATGTATAAATAGAAATGGCTATAAAATAAATTCATTTTTGTTTTAACAAGCATTTTCTTGCCCTCTGATTTAANGTTTCCCAAAGTCTGTTGATAGTACCTATTGTTTTACTCTCAGATATCGTGTTGCTGGATGCTGATAGATAACATGATAGAATTTACAACAAAATGGATAAGAACCACAAGAGAATTGTCAGAATAGCAGAACTGCAGGTTTTATTATAGGAAGAGAGAAAGTCACTATACTCAGGGATTCATTTGAATAGAAGCACTGGAATTACTGGGTTAAGCTCATTTATTTTGTCTTCTGTAAATAAAAATGCATGTAAGAACATGGGAAGTTTTTATTTCTTTGCCTAAGAACACAGTATGAGCACAAACTTTTAATATTTGTTTGTTTTTCCTTATAAAAAAACCCAAAAACCAAACAACCAAAAAAACCCATGAACAAAGGACTTCACCACTCTAAAGGTTACATAGAATTTTAACAAGTGGTTTAGTTGATTTGAATAGCCTTTTGGCATGTTGATTTATGCTATGAGTGGCCAAGGTTTTAACAGTTTAAACAGGATAATGGGCTAGAGAAAGCATGCTGAGCAAAATGCATACCAAGATTTAAGGACTTAAAATGTCTGAATTAATCTGAACAGACATGTATTCATTCAGAGCAAATTTGCCATAATTATGTCTTGAAATTCTGAAACAAGGCTGAGATCACCTGCCAGTTGATCTGAACAAACACTGGTTCCCATTATAAGGACTACATTTCAAGCTGCTGGCCACGTACCTAGACATTAAGTAAATGGTGCAATACCTCAGTGAGTATAAAAGTATGTTAGAATTAAGGTTATTTCATCTTTGACCTACCTTTGCTGAAGATACACAAGAAATACTAATAAACAAAACAAAATCACCCTAAGTAACATAAAATTATGTTACTAAATTGATCTACAATCAATACAATAAGATGATGCAACCATGCACTAATAGTTCTTCTTGATATGTGTTTCTACAATAAATTCAATCACTTAAGTATCTGAGGTCTCCTCCTCTCTTTTGAGGGAATTTGTTTAATGTATAAATAGAAATGGCTATAAAATAAATTCATTTTTGTTTTAACAAGCATTTTCTTGCCCTCTGATTTAAACAATCTGTGAAGTTAGTAAAGCTCAGTGAAGTCTGGGTCATCCAGAGAGCTATTTCTCTTCATAATCTTATCCCAGGTTCTCAGTTAATATTTTTCATCATCTCTGTTGCTTTCTTTTTCAGAGAAATTTGGTGATCTCCAAAATCCCACAGCATCTTTCAGCAAACACTCCAGAAGAATTTCAGATATGGTAAAATAAGATGTTTCACTATGTTCTGGTGCACTGGGACCTGATAACATNGTTTTAACAGTTTAAACAGGATAATGGGCTAGAGAAAGCATGCTGAGCAAAATGCATACCAAGATTTAAGGACTTAAAATGTCTGAATTAATCTGAACAGACATGTATTCATTCAGAGCAAATTTGCCATAATTATGTCTTGAAATTCTGAAACAAGGCTGAGATCACCTGCCAGTTGATCTGAACAAACACTGGTTCCCATTATAAGGACTACATTTCAAGCTGCTGGCCACGTACCTAGACATTAAGTAAATGGTGCAATACCTCAGTGAGTATAAAAGTATGTTAGAATTAAGGTTATTTCATCTTTGACCTACCTTTGCTGAAGATACACAAGAAATACTAATAAACAAAACAAAATCACCCTAAGTAACATAAAATTATGTTACTAAATTGATCTACAATCAATACAATAAGATGATGCAACCATGCACTAATAGTTCTTCTTGATATGTGTTTCTACAATAAATTCAATCACTTAAGTATCTGAGGTCTCCTCCTCTCTTTTGAGGGAATTTGTTTAATGTATAAATAGAAATGGCTATAAAATAAATTCATTTTTGTTTTAACAAGCATTTTCTTGCCCTCTGATTTAAACAATCTGTGAAGTTAGTAAAGCTCAGTGAAGTCTGGGTCATCCAGAGAGCTATTTCTCTTCATAATCTTATCCCAGGTTCTCAGTTAATATTTTTCATCATCTCTGTTGCTTTCTTTTTCAGAGAAATTTGGTGATCTCCAAAATCCCACAGCATCTTTCAGCAAACACTCCAGAAGAATTTCAGATATGGTAAAATAAGATGTTTCACTATGTTCTGGTGCACTGGGACCTGATAACATTAATAATCCAGGAGCTAACTGAAGATACTGTGAGAAAACTCTTCAAGAAATTGGCTAGAATTTCTGAGGTTTTACAACATATCCTATGTTAATTTTTTTTTCTTTTAAGAAATAAGGTATGAGCCATATGATAATCTTTGACATGCTACCTATGTGTGTATGGTCTTGTCTCTACTCCTCTTCCTATGATCCTTTGCTGTTTCAGTGGAAGCTGAGATCCCTCACCATTTAACAAACTTTATCTACTCTTCTATAATGCTTAGAGTTCAACAACTAAATTGCTCCAGTTTTGAGGCTAGGAGCTGCAAATTGCTGCAAGTTTGCACATGATGCAGGATTTAGCAGCAAGGGCACGGAAGAAGATTCTTATGTTGAACATTTCCAATATTAGCTAAATGCTTACTTAGACTCTGAAGTGTATGGCCTGTTTGTTGAGCAGCTGCTGTTCTAGCTGACTTGAATTTTGACACGATGGATGAAAAAAAGCTTGAGATATTGGAATCTCTAAAAATAGAGGGACAAAAATGGAAGAGTAAATGGAGATTTTTTTTAGTTAGTATAAAACATTGTGTATAGGAGTAGTAAAAAGAAGAGTTAAACTTTTTTTGTTTTGTTTTGATTTGTTTTGTTTTTAATCAGATGATGGATTTTCAATTTAAATTTGGTTGGTTTTTTTTTATGAGTATCCATTTCTCCTGACTTTATTCCCTAGGCATGCCTGGCTGACAGGTCACATACATTAATCACTTGCTGTACGAAGGAGGACTTTGGTGCTGTGCCTCCAAGAGCTGAGTTTTATTATTAACTGGTGAGATGAACAAATTCCAAATCCTCACCACTTAGTGCATGAGTCTTGACAGGACTAGAAACAGAAGAACCCTCCCATTTTAAGGTATCAATAGTTAAACATCACTCTGGAACCTCCTAGAACCCCATTTTGCAGGAGGTATTCTAACTAGTCCTCGTCATGAGTCAGTATCTAACCAATTTGAAAGGCTTTGTTCTAGGGCTGAAAGAACAAACCTGATTAGGCTTCCCTGCAATCTCTGTTGCAAGGTCATTTATGTGGACAAGAAGTTGCAGTTTATGTCAATACCTCTTTGTCAGATATTTAGCCACCTCATGTGATGGGTTCAAGTTGGATTATAAGAGCTGCCTTCAGAGAATTCAGAATACTTCAGGGAAATCCAGCAGAGCTGAATGGCCAATATCTTTTTATTCAGACTTAGAAGGAAGCCTTAACCATGTTTTTTTTTTCTTTTTTTTTCTTTTTTTTTTTTTTTNAGCTTTAACCTTTATTCACCTACTTCTACCCCTCTAGAAAGGCAAAAATATATTTAAAGGTGGCTGAGTCTGGGCTAGTTTCTGAAACTCAGTGAGCTCGTGCTCTGCTTTAAAACTAATTGTGTGAGCAGGTTTTTCATCCTTTTCCAGTCTCAGACATCTGTGTTCTTGGTAACTTTTCAGTTTGGATCTCAGTGTTTTCCTTTTGCCATATGTCTTATTTAGAGAAATATTATTGTTTTGTCCTTTACCAGTTGTCACAAATACATACCATTTTTCTACTTTATATGTCTGAATAGCAAGCAGAGCTGGAAAGGACTTCACACTGTGATGCACTTTCAAAACAATTTAGCTCCTTTGAATGTAGATTTGCTAAGTGCAAGCAGCACTGCCACAGCTCCTGTACAACTTGCAAAGCTTTAAACAGGTGCCAATGAATTCACTTTGCCCTGAGAACTGACAACCACTGAAGAGCTCTCCTTACAGCCAGCCCTCATCAGATGGAGCAGCTCCCTTCCAAACTGAGACAAATGCCTGTGCTCAATTATTAAGACAAAGTTCTACTGCAGGATGCACTTAACTCTGAAGCATTAATGCAGATTTACTAATTGATGTGTTTGCGGAATCTAAGCCTGAAAAAGGCAAGTCCTGTAACTCTTGGAAAAAAAAAAATAAATTCTCTTTTTCTGGATTATAGAAGTTAAATTTACATATAAATTGGGGGGAAAAAAGAGTTTGTAAGGTGAGAAAATCCTTAAACTGGAAGTTATTTACAGTGTTGGGGTTTTTTTATTATTAAAAAGCTTCTATATGCCTCTCATATATGTTTTAGAAATATGTATGTTTTCATTATTCACAGATTCACAGATATTAGGGGTTGGATTATATTGCTTGATTTGCTAATACTGAGAAATGGAAAAAAAAATAATTTCCAAATACAAAAATACATAGCCTGATTAAGAAGTCCTTACTTCTAGATACATTTACCAACTAACTCAAACTTCATTTTAACATATTTCTTTTTTTTTTTTTTTTAATATTATTTTCTGCTGACAGGTTCCAAACTCCCTTCCTAATTCTCCTCAAGTTTTCCATTTTGTTAATTCCTCTCCTATTTGCCAGTCACTGTTTATTGTTTGTTTCCAACAATATTTCCTTTATTATTCTTTTTTTGGTGCCTATATCTCATTCTCCCTCCTTTCTAGCATGATTTTCTTTATACTTTCAAAGGACAGTCAATGAATGGCTGCCCCTCCTTTAACACACTCACATGCACATCCTCAAATCCACTGGGTGCTGTGGGTCCATCCTCCACTGCTGCTCTTCTTTGTCTAATAGAATATTGGCTTTCTTTTTCTTCTTTTTTTTTCCTACTCAGCTCCCTGTGCAGAAATCAATGTTCTGCTACACTGACTGGAGTCACAGTAATGCAGGATATGCCAGCCCAACAACTTGATGCACAATGAACTGTTGTCCAAAAATTCCTCTCTGCTAAAAAACAAGGAGGAGGAAGTCATGCTTTGTTTCCCCCACAGACAGAATAGCAAGTCCTTCTATTTTTTTTCTGGCTCCTCTCCCCCACCTCCACCCTCCTCCCTTCTGATTCTTCCAAATCCAGAATTGAACAGCTCAGGTTTACAGGATACAAGTTCAGAGAAAGGGTTTAAAAACTGTTCTTTACTATATCATAACCTGTTACAAGAGCCCAAAACATAAATACTGTAGCTCTCTTAAAGACAAAGAGAATCTATTACTGGGGCTAGCAAAAGCTTTTTGGGGATTAGTGGTTTTTTTTCCTCAGATTAAGAGACAGTAAAAAAAAAATCTGGAATTCTTGACAGCATTTCTGTGAGTTAATCTCCTCTGGTGGCTGTTGGGATTTGCAGTGTCTACCAATGTCAGTCACTGAGATTATGCCATGCAGTAGGATATGTTGTGAACCAACCCACACACTGATCATTAAGGAGAGTAAAATTATGTCCCAGTGCTTGAAAAGGTGGGTGATAATGGACTTCATTTTCAGCTGATCAGAGCTGAGGGGTGACATTCAGACATTCAATCTGCTTCTAGTGAATTCAACGTTTTTCCCAAATCCATCAGCAGCTCCTGATTTTGTTTCCCCCCCTATTTTCATTTCACATCCAACTTTTGTTCCCTCCCTGTGAAATAAAGAAGGTAAAATAAATGGTTTCTGAACTGTTTGCATTGGGCATTGTTGATACAGAAAATCTGAGATTGTTTTGATTCATTTTTCATGCTGAAATGTTAATTTTGTTGTATGATGGAACGTAACTAGTGGGCTCAGACTTGCTGCCAGGGTGAGTGGTTGAAATTCCATTGAGAGGACCTGTCAGGAGCCTGTTTTAAAGAATTACAGGGTTTGACCAGCAGCAGAATCAGGTTAATCAGAACCTACTGGATTTCCAAATGGGGTTTGGTAGAAAATTGGCTGAATATTATGTGGGGAAGGGTAAAGGATGATTTTTATTTGCTTACTGAAGTGGCTCAACTAACCCTATGCAAGACTAGTGCTTCACATTTGGCTTTGTTTCCCAGCTTTTGCACAAATACATTTTATTTGAGAAAATGAAAGACAGCTGAAGAAGTACATACTGTTAGAGGCTTATTGGAAACTTATTACTGATACCTGTGCTGCATTTTTGCTAATGTGATCCACTGAAATATTTGAGACTTATCTATTCCATGGAAATATGATCTGAATATATTTACCAGTGTTTCATTTTTTTGCTTGGAATTAAACTGTCTGTAGTAGTATTTCACCAAGGGCAAGTACAGAACTTCACTTGTACCAGGATAAGTCTAGAAATTAATAATGATTTTAGTTGCCTTCAGCATTATTCTATATTGCTTCTGAATATGTAGGTTTGAGTATTTTTGATTTTTTTTTTAAATTTCCCAATCTTATTTTGCTTGCATTTGAAAAACATTTATTGTAACAATACTGAGCAAAATAAGTGCTTTTAATTTTCAAAACATTAAACAAGGAATTACTAATGATATTAGCTGGTTGGCACAGGTATGATACAGTCTTGATCTTTCATTCCATTAGAACTTACTTTGAATTTTGTGAGGTCAGATTTCATCCTTGTTAGGTGTTATGACTCAGATGATTTCCTACATATTTTTGCAATTACTGAAATAACACTAAGAAATTTTACAAATGAAGTATACGTTTCATTAGGTCTGTTTAGCAGACAGGGAAAGCAAGTCATGACAAAATGAAGCAACTTAAAAGCATATGGCACAATTAGTGATTAGTCCCTTGAATTTCTAAGCCTTTTGGTATGGGAGCAGCAGACAATGGGAAGAAAGGATTTCATCTCCCTAATCCAAGTATGTCCCAAATCTTCCTTGTAGAAGGGGAGTACCACAAGCTGATGTATCTTAATTTGCCACAGGTGACATAAACATCATGTCTCTTCTCACAGATGCACACATAGCTCTACATTTCGTATCTTTGGAAAAACTCCAGTGGGTAACACAAGCAGATTTCCACATTTTAGCAGACTAACCAATTCTTTTGTAATTCCAACTAAAACATCCACTGCTTCCTCATGAAAACCACTACATTTATGACAGTTGCACTTTAACACCAGTTCTCCCACTTATCCCAGTTTCTCTGTCTCACACACTAAACTCAGACAAATCTGCTCTCTAGAAAGAACTTTCAGCTTCCTGTTATAAAGCCTACCTAAACTCAAGCTCCAAAACTGCTTTTTCTGCTCTGATTCAGAACCAATCTCTGAATGCATCTCAGTTGGTATCAGGTCTGGCTTCAGGTGGACCTTTGCCTAGTGGTTTCTGTTGGCTGCCCCAGACGGTAGTGTGGAGTATCTGGAAATTCGCACAGATAAAATGAACACCATCGGGTTGTAACAACCTTGCATGTAAAGGGTTATTCATTTGTAACCTAGTTTTTATGACTGGAGTATATGCCTGTTTTTAGAACCTGTCTGCGACAACACAGATTGCTTTTAAGTACCGGGAGGAAGGGAAGGAAGGAGATGCAGAAGCAGCTGCAGGACGTGGCCAGCGCGGTGCCGGCCGGAGCACGCCTCAGCCCTGGCGCCGCTGACCCCACAGCACCCGGGAGGGAGGAGGTTGTGGCTGCCGGCCTTCTCGCCTTCGTTATGTCCCCATTCCTCCGCCAGATGGCAGCATTTATGAGCGATGCCGCCGACGCCGGGCAGGGGAGAAGGGCGGCGGGCCGGGGCCGAGGGGCGTTGCGGGCTGGGGCTGAGGGGCGTTGCGGGCCGGGATCCCTGGGGCGCCGCTCCCTGCCTCGCTGCCCCGGCGGCGCCTGTCCGCGGGCCGGTGGGGCTGAGGGGAAGAGGAAAATGACAATAGCAGCGTTTTATTATGTGCTATAAAACACCCTATATACTATTTGATAGAGTGGACAAATAAATTTTCTTCAGCATCACCATTGTTGCCAAAATCTAGCTCTTTGTTTATTGTCTGACTCCTTCTGCTTCACATCCAGCAAGGGACTACTCTGCACAGCTCTACAATAGTCACAGAATGGCAGGGGTTGGACCATCTACCCCTAACCTGTACCAATACATTTTGTTGTTCTTTCCCAGGTGTAGGACTCTAGACTTACACTTGTAAATGGTCTCCTGCCTCCTCTACTTGATTATTTAATGCAAAGGAATGCACCTGTCTTGATCTTGGAGGAAGTAATCTTACGCACATAATGAGAAAATAAACTCATAGTTACATACTGATGATCCCAACATGGTTGGGACAACACGTTGCAAATAGTAAACCATTGTTTTTGATTATAAAGACTAAGCTTAGAAACCATCAGGGAAGCTAGACATCTTATACAAAGTCCCTTTGTCAAAAAGTCTTCATGAAAAAAAAGATATCTGAAAAAAAATAATTGTTTAGGGATATGCAAATATGTTTTTGCCTAGAGTTTTGATTTTGAGATTCACATTTTAAAATAATGTTAAAGTCAGTAGAAACTAAAGCTTGACACAGGCAGGTTACACAAGTGATTCAGAAAACTCACATCTTGTTTTTCACTGAAGTCCTGAAGTTAGGTTATTTGACTCATCCTTAAGGAGACTGAATACTGTGGAAGCATGTCAGAGAAAAGTCATGAGTTGCTCTGCCTTTTGTCTCAGACCACATCCGTTTTTTTGTATGTATATTTATCATTGTGAAGATTGGAACTGGGGCATGGGTACCAGAACCATGAAGCTGTTGTCATTCTTTTATTTTAATGAGCCTAATGAATAATGGCATGGCTTCTTCTAAATGAGTAACACTAAGAAATGAAGAAATCTTGCTACAGCCACTTGATTTAGGTGCTCCATTCAGAAATATTAAATCCATATTCAAATCCATTGTGACAAGTTTTGAATTTAGTTTTTTGACATCTCAGTAGAGATTCTAAGACATTAAACTATTGTTTACAAGGAGGTCAGGGCCCTCAACTCTTGTCTGACTTTTGGACAAAACACATTTGCTTTTTCAGCTATTTCACAGCTATTTCAAAACTGTTTTACAGAATTTTGAAGCAATCACAAGGGAGTCACAATATTCAGTGTTCTACAGAGAATCATGGACAGATTCAAAGCTTTGCTAAAGCAGTTATTTGGAAACTCCTAAAGTAATTATTTATAATAATAAATACTATCTTCATTTATTAGAAGTCAAAGTAATGAAAAAGGGTATCATAACCATTAGATTCACTCTTCCAAGGGAAAAAATGAGACACAGAGAAGGTAAAAGAACTGTCTAAGAGTAGTGGCACAGCTGGGAGTAAATCTCAAGCTTCAGATTTTTTTTTCTACTAGTCAAGTCCTATGTACTTAAATGGGGGCACTGTAAGGCAGTTTCCAAACTAGGGGTATCTTTCACCAGAACAAAGACAAATTTCTACTCTTTCCTTCAATTAATAGAAATGTTGATTGTGGCAGAAGATACAGAAGTTAGACTTTCCTGTTTTGCCCTAGCATTATAAATCCAAAGACATTAATGACCTTGGCTCAGCATGCCTTGTTGAGAATTAGATTAAAACACTTTCCTAAAAGGGGCAGTGATTAATTATCAGTAAAATTCACTAGACATCAATCAATCTAGCAAAATCATTCAGTAGTATTGTGGAAGGATTTGAAAAGACATTTATGAATCTGACTGTTTTTCTTTAAAGTAACAGATGTGTTAGAAGAATCTGCTGAGTAACATACACTTTTAAATTAGAAACTATGTAAATATCTATCTCAGGTATGATTATCAGCTGCTCTATATGTCATGAAAAACTAATAAAATATTATTACATGTGATCTGTACGAAATACAGGACAAACGCATCCATGACAACATAGTAAATAATATTTAAAAAAATGGTGAGCTTTGTGTTATTGCCTGGAGTGTAATCATGGAAAGACAGAAATCATGTTTTGTCTTTTCATGGATAAAAATAAAAAATATTTGCAGCCTTGAAGTATTTTGGACCATCATAGCAAATAATACATTTTGTAGTCCTTTATGTCTCCAGAAGAGAGACAATTTAAAAGAGGAGGTAAAGCATTTGAGTGTGTGGGTGGACCAGCAGGTTCTTTTATAAAGTAAGCTATAAAAATGATGTCCCTCTAGTCTAAACACCTATTTGTCTTAAAGTTGGTCATAATCTCAGGCTTCATATATCACCTACAAAGGTCTTTGTAACAGGAAAACCTTTCAATTCTCCACACTTCAAAGCAATCTATTAAATCCTATCTTTTTAGTCTACCAGGCACTGCAAGGGGTTATATGGATGTATAAATTGNCTGTACCAATACATTTTGTTGTTCTTTCCCGGGTGTAGGACTCTAGACTTACACTTGTAAATGGTCTCCTGCCTCCTCTACTTGATTATTTAATGCAAAGGAATGCACCTGTCTTGATCTTGGAGGAAGTAATCTTACGCACATAATGAGAAAATAAACTCATAGTTACATACTGATGATCCCAACATGGTTGGGACAACACGTTGCAAATAGTAAACCATTGTTTTTGATTATAAAGACTAAGCTTAGAAACCATCAGGGAAGCTAGACATCTTATACAAAGTCCCTTTGTCAAAAAGTCTTCATGAAAAAAAAGATATCTGAAAAAAAATAATTGTTTAGGGATATGCAAATATGTTTTTGCCTAGAGTTTTGATTTTGAGATTCACATTTTAAAATAATGTTAAAGTCAGTAGAAACTAAAGCTTGACACAGGCAGGTTACACAAGTGATTCAGAAAACTCACATCTTGTTTTTCACTGAAGTCCTGAAGTTAGGTTATTTGACTCATCCTTAAGGAGACTGAATACTGTGGAAGCATGTCAGAGAAAAGTCATGAGTTGCTCTGCCTTTTGTCTCAGACCACATCCGTTTTTTTGTATGTATATTTATCATTGTGAAGATTGGAACTGGGGCATGGGTACCAGAACCATGAAGCTGTTGTCATTCTTTTATTTTAATGAGCCTAATGAATAATGGCATGGCTTCTTCTAAATGAGTAACACTAAGAAATGAAGAAATCTTGCTACAGCCACTTGATTTAGGTGCTCCATTCAGAAATATTAAATCCATATTCAAATCCATTGTGACAAGTTTTGAATTTAGTTTTTTGACATCTCAGTAGAGATTCTAAGACATTAAACTATTGTTTACAAGGAGGTCAGGACCCTCAACTCTTGTCTGACTTTTGGACAAAACACATTTGCTTTTTCAGCTATTTCACAGCTATTTCAAAACTGTTTTACAGAATTTTGAAGCAATCACAAGGGAGTCACAATATTCAGTGTTCTACAGAGAATCATGGACAGATTCAAAGCTTTGCTAAAGCAGTTATTTGGAAACTCCTAAAGTAATTATTTATAATAATAAATACTATCTTCATTTATTAGAAGTCAAAGTAATGAAAAAGGGTATCATAACCATTAGATTCACTCTTCCAAGGGAAAAAATGAGACACAGAGAAGGTAAAAGAACTGTCTAAGAGTAGTGGCACAGCTGGGAGTAAATCTCAAGCTTCAGATTTTTTTTTCTACTAGTCAAGTCCTATGTACTTAAATGGGGGCACTGTAAGGCAGTTTCCAAACTAGGGGTATCTTTCACCAGAACAAAGACAAATTTCTACTCTTTCCTTCAATTAATAGAAATGTTGATTGTGGCAGAAGATACAGAAGTTAGACTTTCCTGTTTTGCCCTAGCATTATAAATCCAAAGACATTAATGACCTTGGCTCAGCATGCCTTGTTGAGAATTAGATTAAAACACTTTCCTAAAAGGGGCAGTGATTAATTATCAGTAAAATTCACTAGACATCAATCAATCTAGCAAAATCATTCAGTAGTATTGTGGAAGGATTTGAAAAGACATTTATGAATCTGACTGTTTTTCTTTAAAGTAACAGATGTGTTAGAAGAATCTGCTGAGTAACATACACTTTTAAATTAGAAACTATGTAAATATCTATCTCAGGTATGATTATCAGCTGCTCTATATGTCATGAAAAACTAATAAAATATTATTACATGTGATCTGTACGAAATACAGGACAAACGCATCCATGACAACATAGTAAATAATATTTAAAAAAATGGTGAGCTTTGTGTTATTGCCTGGAGTGTAATCATGGAAAGACAGAAATCATGTTTTGTCTTTTCATGGATAAAAATAAAAAATATTTGCAGCCTTGAAGTATTTTGGACCATCATAGCAAATAATACATTTTGTAGTCCTTTATGTCTCCAGAAGAGAGACAATTTAAAAGAGGAGGTAAAGCATTTGAGTGTGTGGGTGGACCAGCAGGTTCTTTTATAAAGTAAGCTATAAAAATGATGTCCCTCTAGTCTAAACACCTATTTGTCTTAAAGTTGGTCATAATCTCAGGCTTCATATATCACCTACAAAGGTCTTTGTAACAGGAAAACCTTTCAATTCTCCACACTTCAAAGCAATCTATTAAATCCTATCTTTTTAGTCTACCAGGCACTGCAAGGGGTTATATGGATGTATAAATTGTACTTCGTAGCAGCAGGACTGAGCTTTTAAAGGCAATGGGGTTTGACAAGCTGCAAACGTGGCCTTAACAGTAACTGTGTAAAGAGCTACTGCGTGCTATATTATTTAGAATTTATTATTTTGAATGTGTCCCAAGTATACGTGTCCTGCTTCTGAGCAGAGCTGCAAGCTGTGGCTAAGTTCAGTGACATTAGCTACTGCTCATGAGCTAAGGAGGCTTCTGAGTGAGGAGATGCCAGTTTAAAGGTGCAGTGTGCTATCAAGGCCATCCAAAGTTTGAACTTGTTCAGTGTCACATTGGTCTGCTGTGGAGTTGAAAGGTAGAACAGCATCTGCTGCGACGTGAAGGAGCTTTAGTTTGCCAGTAAATTTTAAACAAATACTAAGTTTAGTCCTTTGAGCAGCAGCAATCTTTTGAACTCCTATTGGATTCAGAGATCGCGGGGATCAATCAGACTACTGCAGGCAGGATGCGTTCATTCAGTGTCAGCAGCTTTGGCACCGAAAGAGGATTGTTAGAGCCTATTTTGCTTTTAGCAGCAGGAGTAGGAACTGTAAAGAAACAGAACTCAGTGAGATTGCATGATGCATAAGCAGTGTGTAATCCTCTGAATGTGCAGGGAATGATACATCAATGAGGAACGAGAACAAACATCCAGTTGTTGCAGTTGCACGTGCCTAGTGCTGAGTGTCCAAGTTTGAATTGTCACTCAGGGATGCCTTTGTCTTCAGAGGGGAGCTCTGAAACCATATAGCACTTCCTAGTTCCTCCTTTGGGATTTAATCAGAGATGTCCAGAAGCTAAAGGGATTTGTAGTCAGTGGTTTCGGCTCCATAGGTTTCTATTTTGTAAATCAGATAAAATGAATTCCTTTTTACTTTAACAGAAGAAAAAAAGTACTTGTTGGATAGGTTTCTATAAACAATGATGGAATAAAACCTAGGGTGTTAGTGACTAGAAACCAGAATGGAAAAACCCCAATCTGGTATGCACTTTCCTGGAAGTTACACTATAGAATACTGAATGGCATACAATCTGAAAATTTTAAGTAATCAGATATATTACAGAGATCTTGCCAACAAGGTTATATTNTCCCACTTATTTTCATGGAGATACTTTGGCAAAATAGTCAAAGGCTATAATAAAGGGATTGAAATGTCTGCACATAGACATGCATGCACACACGTACATACATCCATACCATATCTGGCATTGCAATTTTCTGTTAATTATTTTGAGGAAATAAATTAAACATAGGAACTGAAAGATCAGTAGCAGAAGGGTTTTCACAAACATAATACCTGCAGCTGCATTTCTGTTTCTATGAGAGATTTGTTTTGACATCCACTCAAGTTAACAATTGTAAGAGAATAAATCTTGGCATATGCTGCTCTGTATTTTCCTCCTACAGAGGACAGAAGTGGCAGGCACCCTGCTATACCTTTTAAATTGTTCCCTTATTGCACAAATTAGAAGAGAAATATTTAAACATACTTCAAAGGTTATTTTATAACGACTAGTTTCTCTTTTAAAGGCACATTTGTTTTGTTTGAAATCCATAAAAATACAAACCACGAGAGACCAGTAAACCTTCCTAACTATATAAAAACAAAAAAAAAAGAAAAAAAAAAAAAAACAACAAAAGGCACAACAAGCTTTCATAAGGAACTGACTGTATCCAGTGACTGAAAAAGTGCATCATATTTCTTTGCCTTTTCCTCCTCAGGAATGCAGAGATGGAATTGACTCATTTATATGTTAAAAGATGTACACCTGCATGCAATAATTGTTGAAAATAGAAGTTTTATCCATTTATTATACCCAAATATATAAGATGCTTATATAAGATCCTTCTTATTCTCCTTTCTGCAATACAAAGTTGTACTCCAAAAATATTCTACATTAAGCTGATGTCAGTGACATTGTCTAACAGCAAACAACAGAGTAACTCTCAGTAACTTAAGCCAGAGAGACTCAACAAATAGGGTGGATTGTTTTAGCAGTGAGGGACAGTTATTTGTCAGCTACACAGACCTGTGCTGAGGTCCCTACCACTGAGCTCCAAACCAACACTGCTGATCTAATGAAGTTGGAAAAAGGGAAACATCACCCCATTTTTAAAAAAGGATGATTAACTCAGTCCAGTGATGGAAAACTTTCTCACTGGGAAGACAGAGAGAGGAAAAAAATTAAGATATGTAATAATCCTGTTAGCAGACCATGTAGTCAAAGTTACTTCAAAGCTCAGGTCTGAAGACTTAGTTATCAGAATTTATTTCTCTATATAGATTTATTCTGTTGTCACTAATGCTAGGCATTTATTGTTATTATTATTATTTGACCTAGGAGATAATCTGCACTTGCAAGTTTCCATCTTTGGATGGACATTAGTTTTGCCACTTTTATTTCATTCAGAATCACCAGTGAGTTGTGTTTTCCAGATCCTAATGTGACAGGTAACAAGGACAATGGAAAGCACTCTGTGACAGGTACAACCTTGTTGGCATCTGCAGGTGCAAACATATTTTCAGTTTAGCATGCTAAAGGGCATTGGTTCAGAGCCTTAGGTGGTTTGGAGCATATGCTGCTGCTGAAAATAATAAGAAATTAATATTTTGGAGACAGTTTTAAAGGCAAGTGTGTGTGAAGCATTTAACTCTCTTTATACTGAGAAAAAAAATGTCTAGACCGTGTCAAACTAATGAAATGTCTGTGATGATAAAAATAAGCCTGGTTAGAAGTCCTCTTGCAAGCAAAATGCATTAGTGCTCTGATACACTACTACAGGACTTTATGTTTTCTGTTGCAGCTCCTTAGAAGAGAATTGCCCTTGGTATCACAGTGATATTTCAACACTTCTTTACGGCCTCTACCCAGACCCCTATTATTAAGCATTTTTTCTTCATAAATAATTGATGCTTGTGTTTAAGCATTCCATTTGAAAATATCTCTCAAATCTACTTTATTAGATTTTGAGTAAATGTTCCCCAAATCTCCTCAGCATTTTGTTAAAAATGAATGTCATATATCTTTTGATAAAATCTACAGAGTTAAGTGCCTAATAAAATACTACATGACTAAAATGACTATTAATATTTTAGCATTATGCTGGAGTATGAGTGTTCTCCTGGCAAAGCTATGAATCACTGGTTTTTCATTTCTTTAATTCTTTATTAATTGGTACTTGAGGCAATAAATGCTAACATATAACTTTGGCTTCAAATAAGGTTTAATGAGTACCTGACCTTTGCTTGGATAATTCTGTCAGTGATCCTATTCAAGATGACCCTTTGAAGTTTGGTTTCCTGTACTGAATGCTATTTGCTTTTTACTCTCCTTGACTTAAATGGACAGTACTGAAAGTTGGCTTTTTGTCTAAGAGGCTTCCATAATAAAGCTTACTTTAAAATTACTAATTTAGTGGAATTTATTTTGGTATGTCTCTCTCCATTAATTATTCTGCAATAGATCAGAAGTCTGATTATATCTGTAACTGAAGACTACCAATCCTAACATAACTGATTTATATAGCCTACTAAACTGTCATAACTTGCATGATGGCCTTCCTACCTAAATGTACATAATGCATATGGATATGTAGTAAAAACTCCAACAAAGTCCTAATTCTCACTGAGTCCCACTGAGTATAGCTGGAGAAATCAGACATTTATTACCTAAGTGAAATTGTGTATTAGATAAGGGACCTGAATAGGTTTGACAACTTTCAGGTAATTCTAAGAAAAAAAAATGCAGATACCCAGCTGGCACAGGCTCAAAACTTGACTAAAATCTCCTGACAACAGGCTTCCCTGAGAGGATCTCCAATAGTCTCTAATTCTGGCTGGATTTGAAATACTATGAGAGCAATCACTCATGCTTTAAATTGGGATTTATGATTTCTGCTCCTCTCCAAATCCCAGTGTGCAGTTAGGCATAAGGAAATGTGAAAATGACCAAACTTATTCTGACTCTAAAAATATTTAATTATTTTGGACAATAAATTTGTTTCCAGAAAAAAAAAAAGTAGACCCTGTTTTAACAAAAAATAAACAGTCCAAACAAACAAAAAGCAGATTAATCTTTTAGAAGTAGTCCTGTTATTTGACACTCAGCATACACAGTGAAGAGTAAACTAAACTAATACTTTATTTGATCCTTGGCAAGTATGAAACTTCAGGCCAGACATGACTTAGAAGAGTGCTCTACATGCTGCTAATGTGACTAGTGTGTACATTATACTCCCTATTGAAAAGCTGTTTCTGTGTTATAAAATAAATAATATTCACTGAAGCAGGATTTTGAACTTGTCATATNTACTGTTTATTTCAAATAATTCACATCTTTGGGCTTTCACAAATAATTCAATGAATTAAATGGCATTCTTCAGTAAAACACTTTGAAAAGAAAATAGCTAGTCCTAATTACATGCTTAAATAAACATATGCTTCAGTGCTTTGCTAAAACCTGTGCCCCAGGCCCTGGTTGTATCATTTGCATATGTTGACTCAAAAGACTTCAGAGTTTTTACCTGCAAAATCTGCCAGTTTCCTTGTGGAGTCACACTTAGTTCTGTATGAAGATTTGGGTTCTTCACACTGAATATGCCATTTACAAAGCCAAGATATCAGGGCTCACAGGAGCAACCTAGAAAGGAAAATAGATCTAGCTGCTTACAGCTAAAAGCATAAACCTATGGAAACAAGCTTCCTCACTGTGGTTAAAAGACTCCACTCCAGTGAACAGAATTAATTAAGTTCATTTCCACACAGGACTGCCCTTGGTCCACAGAGAGTCAAAGGGCAGTTGAAGAGTATAATTACTTGTGTTAAAGAGAAAATGGCAATGGGAGTTAGCCCAGCCTCACTATGTGATTTAAAAGAGCAGCATGCCTTTATTGTATTTTTAGTTTGATGTGGGTAAATTACAAAGCAGAGGAAAAAAAGCTCTATGTGAAACAGTACTTACCAGATATAAATGGAAATTCGCATTCAAATGCTTCATCCAAATTAGTGAAGAATGAGAAAAAGGGGGAAAAAAAAGCTAACTGCTCTGATAATATGTCTAGCAGTAGGAAAGAATGTGATCGATTATGGTTTGCTTGAGATTGCCATGAGAAAAAAAAGCAAACCAACAAACAACTGCCAAGTGAGGACTACTAATTTTTAACCTTGTTAGAAAAGATTGGATGTTGTGTCCAGTCATTCTTTTTGATCCAATCTGCACTATTGCATTTGTATTTTACCTGCTTTGTACTGCACTATTTCCTTAAGTGGTACAGATATTTTAACTGCCCAACTTTGACTACAGACTCTGTATCCCCTCCAAGCCTTTTTCAAAGCTTGTGTAGCTATGCATGTATGTTTGTTGCCACCTTCCAGATAATTGTTAAGATTCTATTTTTTAATTTAAGCTTTCTATTTTTTAATTTAAGCATCTATTTCTTACCCTACTCACAGTGATATTTGGAGTAACTTCATACAATCTGGGATTACATTTTTACCTTAACCAAATTATATAAAGCTAGTGAGAGCTATTATTTTCTTTTATTGGTACCAGTCAATTAAACTGGGCACATGGGAAGGCAGGAGTTGTAGATGTGGTGTCTATCCCTTGTCAACAACCCTCTTTTACTCTCACCCCATAGTGGTAGGATTGAAATAGATCAGAGTTTATCAGAGGCAGGCATAATGTCACTGTTGTCTTTACTGGTATATTCATGATACCATCACAGCCTAACAGCTTCGAGCCACAAGCTCTAATAAGTGATATATCATCAAAGAATCCTCATAGAATGTTAGGGGCTGGAAGGGACCTCAAAAGATCATCTAGTCCAGCTTAAAGGATTTTGGAACAGCCCCAAGATGAGTGCAGTAGCTGAAATTTGCACATGAAAATAAGCTGCATTCTAAATTTTTTAATTAGTTATTTTTTTTAGAAGCTGCTGACTGAGATATTCCCTGATTCTGTCTACTCTGACATTTACTAACTCATCACACTTTGAGGAAGTCACTGAGACATAAGGACAAAGAAGTTACTGAAAGCCTAGATGAAATCTAACTTTTTGGACAGCTGTAAAACATTAGAAGATGTTTTGTTTATTACAACATCAAATCCAGTTTAAATATTTTAAATAAGCATAAAAAAAAAAAAGAAGCACATTTCGAGTGCTTTCATAAAACTATTTAATTTAGTTCAAAAGGTGCTAAAGAAACAATTTCTCCAGTATCTCTACCAGTCCTAGAAAAAATATCTTTGCTGTCTAAAAGACCACACATGCATATTGCTTTAATGTTTTTAACCATTTTAATATTCCAGTGTAACTCAGATACTGTTTTTCCTCAAATCTATTTTTATAGCATTTCAGCACAAGCAACAGCTGAAAAAGATGCCAAAGGAGAGTCTCTATTGCTCTCCTTTATGGCTGTTTTTATTTGCTGAGCAATGGTAAAGAGTCAGCTGTGTTTCACATCCTTCTTTTAAAACAACTTTTCTGGCACTTATTTTCTCCCCAAGAATAGACAAATTTGGTATTGTGTAGTAAGCTCTTCCTTTTGCTCTTCTGAATAGCTATATACATAAAAACTGAGCTCTCTCTTAACCTCTCATGTTTCTACCATGAAACCTAAGGCTTTCTGAGAAAGCAAGGGAGCTGCAGTATTGCTGGGAAATGAGATCCAGGCACTGTCTCTTTATCACTCCTCTCTACTACAAATTCTTTCAACATCTGTGAAATCTTCGTTGTTTGAAAAACAACAGAACAGCAGTGGCACAACAGATTGGAGGCTTTGTTTATGGTGAAGAATCAAATCACATCTTGTGAGGGTCCTGGAATACAGGTTTTCCCATCAAGGAAGACAGAAATCCTCTGAAACATATTTTTTACTGTGACTTTGCTGAGACCGTAACAAAAAAATTTACTCCTTGATGGGAGCCATATGGATGGGTCAGGCCTTAGACAAATATTTGTAATTTTAGTTGACCCCTTTAAAATCCCTCCTTGAATGAAGAACAATGTGCTGATTCACATCCAACTTTCCATCCAGCATTAGCCCCAAGTCCTTCTCTGCAGGGTTTATTTTAATCCCTTCATTCCCCAGCCTGTATTGATACCAGTGCTTGCCCTGACTCAGGTGCAGGGCCTTGCATTTGGCCTTGTTGAGCCTGATGACATTCACATAGGCCCACTTCTCAACCTTGTCCAGGTCCCTCCAGATGGCATCTCATTCTCAGTGTGTTGACTGCACCACTCAGCTTCGTGTCAAATGCAAACATGCTGAGGATGCAGTTGATCCCACTATCTATGCCATTGATTAAGATATTAATCAGCATTTCACAGAATCACAGAATCACAGAAATTAGGGGCTGGAAGGGACCTAGAAGATCATCTAGTCCAACCCCCCTGCCTGAGCAAGATCACTTAGACCAAGTCTCTCAGGAACAGATCCAGGCGGGTCTTAAGTGTCTCCAGAGATGGAGACTCCACAACCCCCCTGGGCAGCCTGTTCCAGAGCTCTGGCACCCTCACTGAGAAAAAGTTCTTCCTTGTGTTAAGCCTAAACCTCTTGTGCTCCAACTTGCACCCATTGCCCCTCGTCCTGTCATTGGACGACATTGAGAAAAGTCTGGCTCCATCCTCTCTACACTCACCCTTAACATATTTATAAACATTAATGAGGTCTCCCCTCAGTCTCCTCTTCTCCAGGCTAAAGAGCCCCAACTCTCTCAGCCTCTCCTCATAAGGGAGATGCTCCACTCCCCTAATCATCTTGGTGGCCCTGCGTTGGACTCTCTCCAGCAAATCTCTATCTTTTTTGAACTGGGGTGTCCAAAACTGGACACAGTACTCGAGGTGGGGTCTCACCAGTGCAGAGTAGAGGGGGAGGAGAACCTCTCTTGACCTACTGGCCACACTTCTCTTAATGCATCCCAGGATGCCATTGGCCTTCTTGGCCACGAGGGCACATTGTTGGCTCATGGTCATCCCCCTGTCCACCAGGACCCCCAGGTCTCTTTCTCCAGAGCTGCTCTCTAGTACATCAGCCCCCAGCCTGTACTGATACATGGAGTTGTTGTGTCCCAGATGCAGCACCTTACACTTGCTCTTATTAAATTGCATTAAATTTCTCCCTGCCCAGCTCTCCAGCCTGTCCAGGTCTCTCTGGATGGCAGCACAGCCTGCTGCTGTGTGCTTTATCACACATTTATCACAGTATGGCCCCCTGTGGGACACTACTTATCTCTAGCTGGATGCTGAGTCTCACTCTGAATGCGATCATCCAACAAATTCCTTCACACATAACAGGTCACCCATCACACCCATACCTCTCCAATTTAGAGAGAGGACATTTTTGGGGACTGAATAAAAGGATTATAAACAGATAGATGACATCTGTAGCTTTTCCCTTGCCCACTGATGCAGTCATTCCAGCACAGAAGGCCACTAGGCTGGTCAGGCAAGATTTACCCTTATTGAAGACATGTTGGCTGTCTTGAATCATTCCCCCATCCTCCAAGTGTTTTGTCATAACTTGTAGGAGACCCTGTTCCATGATCCTCCCAGCCACAGAGGCTGACTAGCCTTTCCAAAGTACAGATACTAGGATTTGGTTGTCTGAGAACACAGTTGCTCCTTCTAGAACAGATATTTGCCCTTCCCCTCTCCCTTCCCCTTTCCTTTTCCTCTTTCTCCTTTCCATCCTTTTATTTTTCAGCATTATATTATTGTAAAATTGCCATCCAACCAAGGTACAAAGCATCTTTCCCTTTTTGGTCATTTACCCTGATGCAACACTATTATTTTGATCTGGTCACTGTTCATATATGTGAGATGCAGGTGCAATCAGCAGCAGCATTGTGAGACAATGATGAATGAGACATTTAAAGCTTAGTTTCACATTTCAAGAAACAGCAAAAAAATAAAGGAGGGAGAAATTAAATATATAGCATAGCAGTTCTCTCTGAGATGGAAGAACACTAAATCCATGTACAGATGCTTTGTTCAGCAACCACAAGAAGAGTATTCAAGAGAATACAAAGCAGATTTTACTATACAACGCAGTTTAACTCTAAGGAAAAAGGGTGAATTCGAAATGCAAGATGGGACAACATATGGTTTGTGTTGTAAAACATATCACAGGTGTCCTAGTAATCTAATTTTATTATTTATACTTGTGTTCAAGGGCTTGATTTGCTCTTCAGTGAAGACCAATATTCCCTAAAGATTTACTGCTAAACAGTATAGGATCTTAAAGGACAAATATTTGGAAGTTACTTACAATATAGCACTTCAATCATACTTCTGCAGACATCTCTGGGGTGGGTTTATGTCCAGAGCTCCCCATCCTAAACCTCATTTATTCTTCATTCACTTCCTACTTAAACAACTGTTTTAACAAAAGTAGATTATTGAGAAAATTTGAATCTCCCTTCCCCCAACTCAATGAAAAACCTACAGAATGACATTTAATATGAAGAGATTATGCCTTAAGTCTACAAATTGAAATGGACAAACTGTGTTGCTCTGTTGTAATCCAAAATTTCAATCAAAAGTCATTCTTTGTATATTATTGTTGAGGCCTGGTATTAAAAAAGGATTTGCTAAATACTGAATGGAGAATCAATCAAACATTTTATTGCAAAATGACATCTTAAGTAGAGATTTTTCTGAAACAGTAGATATTTTATTTTGTGTAGGGTATTTTTTTTCTGTTTCCTCTTATGTGCTACAGACTTCATTTAAATATCATTGTGCTTAAACAGATACGAAAATACCTTAACTTTAATG
>VYZU01079630.1:0-11700 GCA_013401355.1 Ceyx cyanopectus
TTTTTTTTTTCTATTTCTGTTATGCTAAAAATGAGCTAATATTTGCCAGCAGTGACTTCTTATATTTAATGTGTCTTTATGATGTCAAAACACCCATTCAGATAAGCCAAAGTTGTCTGAACCACTTTTAAGGCTCTGTGAAGCCTTTAATAATAGCATTTTAAAAATAAGTGGTGTTTTCTTCAAGTAAATGTTAACTATAAAAGTGAATCCTAGATATTTACAGGCATTGGGATCAGGTAAGAGATTTTTGATGTGTATTTTTCTGAAGCCATCCCTTCTTTTCTTTCAGATATCAAGAATGACTTTTGTGTTTGTGATACTATCATGGTTTTTCCTCAGATAATATACAAAAACAAAACCATGTTTTTTCCTTTCCTTTTTCCTTTTTCCTTTTTCCTTTTTCCTTTTTCCTTTTTTCCTTTTTCCTTTNTCTTTTTCCTTTTTCCTTTTTCCTTTTTCCTTTTTCCTTTTTTCCTTTTTTCCTTTTTTCCTTTTCCTGTATTGTATCCAAATTGTAACACTACCTAAGTTATGCAGATAATTCCAAGTGATCTGATAATGAGGAATTTCTATTTCTAGATACATTACCTGAAGAATTTCACTCTCATGTGATTGCTGTAATCACATGCTTATGCTTTATAATACAGTTCTCAGTGGTGTGTGCCTGAGATGGCTGCTTTACATGGTCAGTGGTTTGAGAAGTGGGAAGTCTGTGATAAAACCAGGTGCTTCCACACAGAGCAGATAACATTATCAGCAGTTTATATGCTTAGAATGCCTCTTGAAATGAGTGAAGGAACAGAAAGTACAACTGCAGCATTGTCAAAGTCTCACATCAAAGAAATATCAAATAATTATATTATGGAACTCTTTTCAAAAATCCAAGTGACTCACAAATTATGTTTTGGAAGAATTTCAGTTTGATTTACTACTGATAACCTGAAACTCTTGCTCTGCTTATTTCCTGGAAAGGTTAAGTTGATTAAAAGCATAAGAAGTGGTTAAACAACTAAAGCAGGGAAGAGGGTATGAATGATGTGTCTTTTGGCAACAAGGTACTTCACTTTCAGAGGTAAACATGAAATTCTATTAGCAAAATATCTACCTTTCTAAACCACTTCCTTGCAGTTCTGGACCTTGTGTGGCAACTCCCTGACACCCAAACGTGGTGTTTTTGGCAAAACTGGTGATCTTCAAACTATCCTGTGCCTAGCCTGTGCAAGGGATGAAGTGACATACTCTGGTGCCCTGAATGGAGATATTTATGTATGGAAAGGGATCAACCTTGTGAGGACAATCCAGGGAGCACATGCTGTAAGTATGGCTCTTTGATCTAAAATGGTAATTTATTTCTGGAGTGTTGGAAAGGGCAGTGCAAGACCACCTGCTCTGTTCCTAAACATTTTCAATAATAAAGAATAAAATGAATAATAATAAAATTCAGTATGTCTAACATGCTTTTTTTCCCCCCCTCTTTTTCCATAAGTTACAGTTAGAGTATAAAGTGAATGATGGATTGAGAAGTACTTTAGGTGTCTATATCTGTATTGTCTCCCATCATCATTGAGAGAGGACCTAGTAATCAACACACACATGCCCACCCTCCTGTACACATCCATAGAAATACTAAGTGTATTCAAGAAAATAATTAGCATAAAGTTTGGATAACATGAAGCTATAGGAAGATATTTAAGATCTGTACATTTAATCTAAAATAAAATGCCTGACTCCCCATTGCTTGTGGATGGTTTGTTGGGACTGGTAGCATGTAAGGGAAGTGCAAAATCTAGACCCTAATCCCCACATGGGAGAATAAAATGCAAGTAATTGCTTAATTTTTTCTAGTCTGTAAATGAACCTTAATGTTGTCTTATGGATTATAATTAGTCTAGGGAAAACAAAGCAAACAGAACTGTTATGAGCTAAATGTTGCAATCTAAGTATTCAATTAGGGGGTAAAAAAGTTATACCAATAGTTCCATTTTAAGCATTTCAGGCTCTGTTAATTTGCTATAAGTGTTTACTGTTTTAACTGTCCCATCTCTGCTTATATCCTTGGTTTCTGTTGTTTATTTGTTTGTTTTTTATATTCAGGTTAGTAAAATGCAATTTTAAAGATGCTTATATTGCATATACAGCCTTGGATTCCCAAGGGAAGAGTGCATTTTTTTTCCTACCCAAAAATGATCAGGAAAATACCATAGCATCCTGTTCAGTGCTGCAGGAGACACATGTCCTATATATTCACTTATTTGTTGCTTGGAGTATTTAGGAATTGCAGCAGTTAATTTCTCAGGATAATGCAGTGCTTTTCAGCTTTCAGTCTGAAATGAGACAACTGATCAATGTAGGATGATGAGAGGTTGTTGCTTCATTTTCTTTTGTGCTGTGTTGGTTCTTTGTTGCTGCACAGGATCAAATTTGAAGTGCCCTGCTCCTTATCTTCAGTTGTGTCAGTGGACAGAGCTCAGGTGACCTTGGCACTGGTCTCATCTAGCCTTCTATTTTTGGTTCTGCCCTTTAGGCTCAATGGAATTGTTCTTTGCAGGGGCACTAGTTCATGGCTTGGGAATTCATTTTCACAAAAGATTAGTCACTAAAGATCTCACCAGTTTCAGGAGGAAAAAACCACAATAAATTCTCCTGTGGAAGCTCATGTTACAACAAAATCAAACCTTGTTTTTCAATAAAATATTCTGTTGAATTAAAATATTGTCAGCCTATTTTAAGACCAAATACAGCAGCTGGACATGAGTGCTTTTCAGCCACACTATTACCATCATATTTTACAGTTACTTTGTACTTCATTTTATAAACCATGTCCTTCTTGGCCATGCTTTTAAAAGAAACCACAAGTGTAAATGATGACATTTGTGATGTGCATGTGTTGTTAAAAGCACAGGATGTGCACAGTAGGGAACTGATATAAATTTCTCTTTGTGTTACTGTTGGGTTGTCATCTCTGCATGCCTATCTATCACACCACATCATTACTCCTCAACAGGCTTGAATGAAAGTGAAAATTTATTAAAGCATGTCTCATTATTTGCATAAATGTTGCATCTATGCCTTTCTTGCAGCAGAAACAGGTGTCTGAGATGCAGGAAAATATTTCCTGAAGCATGTTAGTGATGTGAGGATATCCCATCCATCTGGCAACTGTCTGCAATCATACAGAAAATGGGTTCTTTTGAAAGGCTGGCTGTTACCATTATCCTAACTGAAAAGACTTTTTTTTTTTTTTTTAATTTTAAGAGTAAGAAATGTGAAAAATAAATGATGCTGTCCCAACAAAAGCAACCAAGGAAATGGATGTGACTTTAACACGAGAAAGCAAATTAAGAACTCACAGTTAAGGCAAATTATCTGTTTTCTGTCACAACAGTACTAAGAACTGTAGACAGAGAAAGAAGGGTTTCTGGCACATTCCTAGCTGAGTAGAAAAAAAATAATAATTCAAAGCAAATAGGATGGGATTGCTGCAGAATTCATGAGGAGAGGACTGGAGACTTCACTTCTGTAAATGTGGGAATGAAAAGTAGGAAAAGATGGGAATAAGCAGGGGTTGAGAGTAAAGGCACAGAGCACCTTTGTTCCTCATGCCCAGGGAGCTCTGTGTAACAGTGGGAAACTCAGATTCTAGTTTGCCAGGCTCTCCTAAATAATAGTACCAATAATGAAAGTTTTAAAAAGGAGAAAGAGAACAGAGCAAGATGAAAGCATCTGTAAGTACTTTGGCACTGGAGTACTTCAGGAGGTTATTGATAGGCAGAGCATCCAGTTCTGGAAAATCAATATTTACCTTGATTAAAAAAAATAAATTCAAATGAAATGTTTAGGTTTTGTAGCAGTGCAAAGAACAGACTATAGGTTCTTCCATTTATTTTATCATCTTGTATGTTCTAAATTCAAGGTAGTTCATGGCTATTAATACCCAAGTAACATCTTGTGTATATATCTCTTAAAACAAAACAGTGCTTATTTTCAAGCTCTGTATGTATTAAAGATTGTGTGCTATGCCTTTGCTTTGCACAGTAAATGTACAGAAGCTGCTTTCTCAGCAGCTGAATAATTTATTTTGAGATAGCCTTTCGAGGGTACACACTCAAGTTGTGTGGATTGATGTCAGAAACTGAGGTTAAATAACAGACTTGAGGTTAAGTAACAGGCACTCTGTTAAAACTACTGCACGCCTATGTCAGCTGCCTGACTGCTAATTAAATATAGATGGAAACAATATAAAGAACTTAAATGAATGGTTTTAAGCTGGTATCAGGTAACAAAACACTGTCATGTAGAGTTTTCCTCCAACTGCTTCAATTAGTCATGGATTTGAAAGGTAACTGTCCCCTGCAGCCAATAAGAAATATATATAAACTATTATAAACTAGTATATATAGTATATAAATATANTTCACATTTTTATGCCCATTTTTAAACTTTTATGGGTGAGTTGTTACATTAAATTTTATTGTAGTGGTTCTCCACTGCAAACTTAATGACACCAACCTTCAGTGTTTGCAACCCATTTCTTTGCTGTGCCCTATATATTGGGAGAGATGATACTTTAGAATAAATGCTTAATGTGTGTTGCTTCAAATGTTAGCATCTGTGGCCTGAATTGTACCTAGGAGTAAAAAGGAGGCTCTGGAGTTCTTCTTGAGCTGGTGTAATGTCTGTGTTCTCACATTGCTTAGTATTAGTCAGTGGCTTCTGAGGTTTCCTTGTGATCTTTCAGGCTTGGTCCCAATTATAGCTAACTGCAGTCATGTGCTTTAGGAATTGCATAGTAAGAGTTAGTGTGGTGGATTTTATACAAACAACTGCATTTAGATAAATTAACACTTGGTTTTTGGCCATTAGAAGCAAGATAGGTCCAGCAGCAAAAGAAAACCTGGGACTACTTGGAAGCTTCTTGACTACAAGCAGTGACAAAATATTAATGCAGCAGAGACCATCTTGTCAGGTTCTTCTACTTCTCCAAGTTTCACCTGTTGTTTCTGGTAGATGTGGGCATTTATTTCTTTGTTTGCTCACATTCAACTCTTTATTATTTTTTTTTTCCAAATTTGAAGGAACACAGATATGATACCAGGTGGTTATATTGGAAAATAGGGAATATTCTGCATGTTGGTGATCCCTTTGAGATTTTTTTCTAGAATTTTCCTGCTCATTGGGAAGTGTAATGAAAAATGTGTAACAGAAGAATGCAGTCCATATGTTAAACTCTGTAACTTTTAAGATGGAAGTCTTTGATCTATACCTTTTATTTTACTTCAGGAGCACAATCAGGATTTTTTTGCTCACATTAATCAATTCAAACAAAGCCAATGCAGTAGTTTGCTTCTCATTACTACTAGAAGGCTACTGACCATCAAGAATCAAATTATGTAAATCTTTCAGCCTGAAATTGTCTTTAAGAGAAGCATGAAGACTCTCAAGTGGAATCACATTAACAATTTTGACAGTTTGTTAAAGGAAAGATTTAGTGGAAAAATGATGACTGGTCAAGCTACCAAAGTAAAGAATCTGTCTTCTTCCCAGTAAGTGTGAGCCTAACTATTAAATGAAGAGTAGCTAAGCTCAGCTTCTTCCATTAGGTACTTGCAATCCCCATTAATAAGGGACCTTTTCTGTGCTTTTCATCTAAATCCTCTATTCCTGTGGCACACAGACTGAAACCAGAATGTCCCATTGCATTTCAAGAGATTGAGCAAGCACAACATCTGCCAAATCTCCTTGACAACCAGTATGTCCTTTTTCAAGATAAGGATGTTCTGTGAAATGGAAAACAGATTAATCCTGGATCCACTCGATCTCATCTTCAGAACATTCAGCCAGCTTCCCACATCACCAAATGTCTGATTCTTTTTTTAATGCTGACTAATTAAATCATGGATTTTGGAAGAAGTTAATTAGAGAAAAGAGAATAATTCTATTATCAAGATTGCACTCCCAAAAGAGCTTTAAAAGATTGAACTATGTGAGAACTTGGGTAGAATTCAGTGTGTGGTACAAAATGAGCCAAAATTCCTCTAGCCTTTTATTTGCTCAATGATACTAAAAGGTTAATGCAGTAAAACAGACAGATGGACACACACACAGAGAGAAACAAACACTGTTTGGGTTGTGTTTTCAAAAATTTCTAGGCTCCTAAAGAAATAGAGGATTTTTGGGACATTAGAGATAATGGGAGTTAGCCTTCTAATCTGCTTAAAAATTCCACATTTCTGTTGAGGCACGTACTACTCCTGAAAATATGGCTTGTCTTAAAAGTCTGTATCCTGAGGATGAACAGGATACATCAAAAAATTAGAATTTTGTCACAGTAGTCTTGCAGTTTTGATTGTCATTTGAGATTCTAGTAATAATGTGCTTTTTCTGAGGAAGTGGAGAGTTTTTTTCTCAGCTTGAAAAATGATACCCCTGTTACCTGATGCTAGAGAAGAAAACAGTCCATATTTCCATTATGAAATCTTCCTTAGTTATCATTCAAGAATTAAAACCAGCTTGATAGGAGAGAATATCACGTGAGTACCTGGGAATTCTCACAAGCCACAACACTATATTCTAGAACTAAATTGTTCTGTAAGTGTACAGCTTTATTTCCCTTCAAAAGCCAATCTCTTCTTTGCAGATTGCTTTCACTTTTGGGGTTCCTGTTTTCTTTTGTCATAACTAAATATTAAATATTTTCAGTAAGTATAGACTTTTTTTATAGCCTCATACACTAATTAGTCAAAGTTGCCCTTCCAATTAGCTATGCTAACTGAAATCATAGAATCATAGAATTCTTGAGGCTGGAATAGACCTCTGTGCTCATCAGCTCCAGCCTAAACCCTGACACCATGACACCCAGCTAGCCCATGGCACTCAGTGCCACATCCAATCTTTCCTTAAACACCACCAGGGATGGTGACTCCACCACCCCCTGGGCAGCCCATTCCAGTGTCTAATGACCCTTTCCATAAGGAATTGCTTCCTAATATCCAACCTAAACCTTCCCTGGTGCAGCTTCAGGCCATGGCCTCTGCTCCTGTCACTGGTTGCCTGACAGAAGAGTCCAACCCCCCGCCCCTGCCTAGAGAGTGATGAGGTCTCCCTGAGTCTCCTCCAGGCTGAGCAGCCCCAGCTCCCGCAGCCTCTCCTCAGCAGACTTTACCTCCAGTCCCTTCCCCAGTCCTGTTGCTCTCCTCTGGACCCTGAGGCCCCTCAATGTCCCTCTGGAAGTGCGGGGCCCAGAGCTGCCCCCAGTGCCCCAGGTGAGGCCTCCTCAGTGCTGAGTACAGAGGGAGAATCCCATCCCTAGTCCTGCTGGCCACACTGTTCCTGATCCAAGCCAAGATCCCATTGGTCTTCTGTGCCAGCTGGGCACATTTCTGCCTCATTTCAGCTGGTTGGCACCCAGCACTCCCCAGTCCCTCTCAACCAGGCTGCTNGGGCCCCAACTACCTCCCTGGGGAGCCTGTGCCACTGATCCACCACCCTCAAGGGAAACAACTTCTTCCTGAGATCCAGTCTCAATCTCCTCTGCTCTCATTTCAACCCATTGCCCCTCGTCCTTTCACTGCAGGCCCTTGGAAACAGCCCCTCTCCAGCCTTCCTGCAGCCCCCGCCCATCCAGGTCATAAATAAAGGTGTTGACTATGTGAGTTATATAAATATGAGGTATTTCTGAAAATAAGACTACTAAGTTGTTAGTGCTTGGAGAAGAAAAAAAAAATAAATTGGTGTGCTACTTAGATAATGTATCATGTTTACCTCAGCTGTAGTGGATATGTGGATACAGCATTTTAATCATAGTTATATCATCCCTGATTGCTTGTTATCCTGAAGAAAACAGCTATCAAGTGAGTTAAAGATAATGTGTTAGGTTTTGTTTCCTCATGTTCACCTTTAAAATAAGAGCTTATAATTTGTATTTTCAAATGGTGTAAAGTGATCACATTTTTTCTTATATTTTCCTTCTAATCGTAAGTCAATTAAGGTTGATGTAAAATTTAAGATGTAAAAAAAAATCCCAGATTTTTGGTCTGGTTGCACAGAAGCTAAGCAATAGCAACAGAGGGCCTCTGAACCAAGCCCAGTAGAGATCACTGGAAATCTTCTTGCTGGTATTTGTGAGAGTTGCACCTAAGGAAAGGGGATATGAAAGTAAAATATTTCTAGGGGTAAGAAGCAACATCCCTATGATCATCATCAGGATTAAAGCAGTATTACAACAATTGTCTTATTTTACCATTTGTCACTGAATGTGAATTCTGCTCTTTTTGAATTTGCTTCCATTTCTGACCCTTTCATATTTAAAGCTTGTGTTAGTTGCATATGTTTGTATTTTGAACAGTGTCATGGGTAGGAAGACAGGAAGATTTTACAGATATGCACAGAAGTTCCACTTTCCATGTTGGTATCTCTAGTATCTCTCACTCCCTACTCTGTGTATGTTGTTAAAAATAACTTCTCTCTTTAGGCAGGAATTTTCAGCATGAATGCATGTGAAGAAGGATTTGCCACTGGTGGCAGGGATGGCTGTGTTCGTTTGTGGGACTTAAATTTTAAACCAATTACTGTGATTGATCTCAGGGAAACAGACCAGGGATATAAAGGTAAAAAGAGGTTTGTCACTTTTGATGTACTGATGAGGTAGGAAGTTTACCAGTGTTTTGAACAACAAAAGACTGAAAAAAACCCAAGAAGTTTGTTTTGTGTATGTGTCAGCTAAAAAAAAGAAATAATATCATTACAACTAGTGTTAATTCCTCCATAGTTACTGCAGAAATGTACTATGAAGCTGTAGACACAGATTTTTTTTTTTCATTTAAAGCAATAAAATCTGCATCTTTTCTATAGCACAGTAGTTTTTTAACAAGGAACACAAATACTTCTGAAAGAACTTAGAAGAGGCAGTGAGATCTACAGTGCAAAAGAGTGGAGTACAGAATTTGCATTTGCAAGTTATCCAGATTTTCATTAAAACTATTTGGAAGTAATCTACAGTTGTGTATCACATAGATGGCTGCTTACATATATACCTGTGACTTCAATTTCAGTTCATGTCATGTTAAAGTTTTACATCTAGCAGTCCAGAGCATGTTTTGTCTGTAATCTAGATATTGGTGTAGTGATTCACAAAAGAATATGTAAACTAAAGCACTAATGTCACAGTATTGCTTCTGCTGGCACTTGATTTTCTTTCCCCTCAGTCAGTTCATCTTCTAATACCTTGCCAAGAATTTCACAGTGTGGGAGCAATCAGATATCCAGGGTCAATATTCTGTAATTGACTTGGCATTCCCACCAACATTAGGAAGTGCCCATTTTTGATTTTTCTTGATCACTTAGATGAATTCCATCCTCATGTTTTTCTCCTGTTAAATGCCCATAATAGCTTTTTTAAAAATCCCTTTTTTATTTAAGTTCAGTTTCCTGAATCTTAGTATTTTTTAATACTAAGCTTGAAAAGTTGATGTTCAAAGGGNAAAGTTACATTCATGGAGGCAGTGGTTCAGGGCAAAGCAAAACAGACTAACAGTAAAATTCACCACCACCAAATATATTTTATATATTTATATATTTTATATATTTATATATTTTTTATTTATATATATAAATTGATATTTTCTTGCTTTTCTGTTTTGTCATGTGCCACATTACCTTTGTTTCACACATTCTCAGGATCTGTCTCTGTTCTGCAGGTCTGTCTGTCAGGAGTGTGTGCTGGAGAGGAGACCATATACTCGTTGGGACACAAGACAGTGAAATCTTTGAAATTGTGGTGCATGAACGTAACAAACCCTTCCTGCTAATGCAGGGGCATTGTGAAGGAGAGCTGTGGGCTCTGGCTGTCCATCCCACCAAGCCTCTAGCAATGACTGGAAGTGATGATCGATCAGTCAGGTGAAATCTTGGCTCTTTGTTTAGCTGTGTGTGTTTTTATACAGCTCGTTTTGTAATTAAACTAATTGAAATGGATCCTTTTAAAACACATGAAAACGTGTCATGTAAGTATTTCTGAACCAGGCAAGTTATACACAAAATTGATGCTCTGCAGTAATAAAATATAGTGGAAAAGTGTGTTTCACAAAAAAAGAAATGTATGAAATTTGAACACATTTCATTTACCCTAGCATTAAGCACTCATATGCAAGTATCCTGTAAGTGTTCTCTTTTCAGGAGGTAGGCATTCAGAGTTTACAATGAAAACAAATTTAATAAAAAAATTAAAATTTTTACTCTTACCTGACTTTTTCACATGCTCTGAATTGACTTTTAACTTGGGAGTTTCAGTAAACTTAATGAATGCCTACTACCTGAAATCTGTATTCTGAAAACAACCCAGGAAATTACTGCGTTTTATACATTTCTTTTTTTTGTCAAAAACACCTTTTCTTTTTTAAAAATTAAATTCCTGTAGAATTCCAGATATATCTTGTAAATAGTAGATGTAACAAGTTATATCACTTATTATTAGGAAGGGATATGTTTACTGAGCAAAACAACTTTAATTGTTCCTTAGTGATCTTGTCTAAAGTGATGAGCAAAAGAGTGGGATTGCCACAGGATGGATTAATAGTAACATTATCCTACGTTGTCATTCTTTTTATATTCAGAAAGTCAAAATTAATCTGCCCCTGCATTTTCTCATTAGGTATTTTCTCACTGTTTCCAATGCAAGACTCCTTTACTGCGTGCAAAATACACACATCTGCCTTAGATTTTACTTGTGAAATGTTATTTTAAACCAGCACACTTAACACCTAAGTGTTGCTCAGAAACTGCAGGCTTCGTGCCATCTCTGACACCCCTACAAACCACACCATAAATTCTAATTATTCCTCTGTTTTAGAATCTGGAGTTTAATAGACCACGCCCTGATTGCCCGGTGCAACATGGAGGAGCCCATTCGCTGTGCTGCAGTCAGTACTGATGGCATCCACCTTGCCCTGGGAATGAAGGATGGCTCCTTCACTGTTCTTCGAGTCAGGTATGGTAGCAAACCCTAAATGCAAATGCTGTTAACTCTTTCAGGCATATTACCATACTGCTTTTATAAGCTGCATCTATATACAGACACTGTAGCTACGTGAGGAGATCACTTGCCTTTCTGTTTTCACTTCCTGATCTTGAGGGTGCTCACATTCTTGGAATGTTGGCACTGCTTGTGTTTGTGTTGTTTCCTAACAACACATTTGAGAAAGAGTGTTGGTCTGTTTGCAAAGAATGGCACTGTTCTAGGAAGTGTGTTACTTTCGTTTAGTTTTGTTAATTATTCATGAATTATTGAGAACTAAATTTTCATTACTTCCTGAATTGTATCCATGTGTTGCAATGCTGCACATCATAGAATCATAGAATGTTAGGGGTTGGAAGGGACATAGAAAGATCATCTAGTGCAACTCCCCTGCCAGAGCAGGGGCACCTAGACTAAGTCCCCCAGGAACAGATCCAGGCAGGTCTGGAGTGTCTCCAGAGCAGGAGACTCCACAACCTCCCTGGGCAGCCCCTGCCAGGCTCTGCCACCCTCACTGGCAACAAGTTTCTCCTTGTGTTTCCCCTCAACCTCTTGTTCTCCAACTGACTCCCATTACCTCTTGTCCTGTCCCTGGATGGCACTGAGCAGAGTCTGGCTCCATCCTCCCTCCACTGCCCTGAACATCTTGACAGACACTGCTGAGCTCCCTCCTCAGGCTCCTCTTC
>VYZU01079635.1:7304-42876 GCA_013401355.1 Ceyx cyanopectus
AAAAAAAAAAAAAAAAGAGATGTGACTATGCAGTGCAGTCACATTGCTGCAAAACCCAGACAAGTAACAGATAATAAATGGAATACCACATTGATGCAAAAATTCTTAGGTGTTTTGAGCATTCACTGAGCAGTTTTTTTACCCCCCTCTCCTTTGAGGAGAAGAGGACTGCTGTTTGCACCCAAGTTATTTGTAACATCTGCATAGGAGATGAAGTGCTTTGGATTATTTATTGTATCAGTGTTACATGCCCTGTCCTCTCCTCTCCCATAGGTGTATTCCCTGTCTCACCACCACTTGAAGAATTTCATGGATGATTAGGCAAAGACAGAAGTATGCAGCAGCAAAATACCTGCAAACAGCAATTAGGGTACTGGTTTATCTACAAAAAAGATTTCTACAGAGACTCGGGAAATACAAAGAATACCTTAGTAACAAACAAACCCAATGGAGTATTAGTAGAAACCTTTCATGATGACATTTGTTCTCATTCCAGGAGTATTCTCCTTACCTCCCCCATCATTTTAAGCATTACAGCAGTTTAAACAAACAAAAAATAAGAAAATGACAAGCTAAAGCAAACATTTTGCTACACACTTTCCCACAGTATCATTCTATATCTAAAGAAAACACAGGACATACAAATCCAAATATACTTACACCACCAAAACACAGTAAAAATTCAAATAACACATGGTATAGCAAAAAAAATATTTTTTTTTTTAATAGGAGTGTTTTCCAATCTCCAGGATTTTTAACTACTAGGACAGATTATTGTCAGAATTATGGATCAATCCCCACCTCTTTTTTTTTTTTCCTTTCTAATACAAACTTTTGCTCCCAATTTACCTCAGGAATCTACTTCAAAATTACAGGCATCTGTTGTATACTTCAATAATTTTATTATCAGCTACTTCTTGCCACTTATCTACTAATATTAATCACAGTATTAAAATAGATAATGTTTTTCTTTTTTTTTTTGTTCTAGTCTCATCTTCATTTACCCAGCATCTTGCTATTCCTCTCTCACTCTGTAAATTTGAGATTTATTACGTAACCACTAACCAGGATGTTCCATTCTTATCTGCAACTATCTACAAACATTTTTACCACTTAAGAAAATAAATCCACTTAAGAAAAAGCACTTAAGAGCATGCTCACTGAGGCAACTGTTAAGAAGAAAAAAAATAGCTGTCAAAGTCTGATGATCAAGTATTTCTGAACAGATTTTACGGAGGTTTATAACTTGGCCAGGTTTTGGTGGTTCTCACAGCAGCAGGAAAGGACAACCTGCCACAAAGCAAGACCTACTGAGAAGTTTTAATTTCTTGTTCTATTACATAAACCCATTAAAACTTCCCATGGGTTGTAAGCAGTTGGAAGAAGAAAATCTACCCTTCACAGGCAATGCAAAACCTTTTATCATGGGGAAAGTGGTTCTTTATAACATCTGCACTATTTTCATTTCAACTTTACAGAAAAAGAAACAACAAATTTTCCTTTTGAAACAACACTGAAAGCAAGTCTGGATGACTCACAGCTGTTAAAAGAAAATGAAAATAGTGTCTTATAATGGAAGGAGTCACAGCTTAAAGTACTGACATTCAGTATTTCAGCTATTTTACTGTTACCATGTCAATCTCTTCCTGACAGATTTCATCAAAACTGGCATCAAACTTGGACTGGGTCCTACAAAAGCTGTGCAAGCTTTACACACTTTTTTTTGTGCACACTGGAGTGAATGACAGTGCTCACACAAAGTGGCTTACTGGAGGCCTAGAATTTACTTCTATGTTGGGTATCTATGCCAGGATAGCTGAAGGTATCAGTTATATCCCTGAATACAAAGCTTCATCTCTTTATCAATCTATTCCTACTGTCATTTTAGTCAAAAGAGAAGGGTTCTCAAAGCACTTAAGCTTTACAAAGTTTCTTGCCTATTAAAAATATGAAGGACAAAACAGGACTACAGCACTAACAAGAGATTATAGTTACCCTTGAATACTGTGACACATGTATTCAAAAAATCCTGTAGCTACAGCTACTACAGGTATAATTAGGTTTACTTTAGTGATAGCTATTAGAAATCAAGTGAAAGGACAATACAAAGTCTCCTGATAATAAACATCCTAATAAATATGGCAGATGAAAAGTTTGCTTCTGTAAGATAAAGGCATCTAGTTCACTGTATCATCTCCCTGTTACCAATAAGGAAAAAAATGAAGAACCACATGCAGACAGTCTCTCTAAGACAAAATACACCATGTAAAGCCAAAATACATCAATGCAGTGCCACAGCATAGGTCTAACAGGAAGAAATGTACAATTGTGACACAAAGGAGAAAGAAACCTCTGAACTTTCTGTGACACAGTGTCAGAAAACTCCCAATCCCCAGCATCTGAAGCTCTGTCACCTTACCAGAACTCGAAGAGAAGATGATCTCACATGCCTGTTGATTTCATCTACCCACTGATGACAAATAGAACTCGGAGAAATGATCAGAGTTGCTCCTGTGGAAACTGGTTTCATTGCCACGAGACAGTGGGGACAGTAGAAGGGCTTGATCTTCAGGTTTTCCTCTTTGTAGTTCACACACTCTGCATGTTGCCATAAGGAACATTTCAGGCACTGCACACGAGCTTTATAGTCAGCCAATCCAAGCTCCCCACAGATGCATTCAAAACGATATTCAGAGGTATTAAATGGAAATACAGAACCAGGATGCTGTACACTACTGCTGGCATGTTCTTGGGAATGAGAGGACTGCTCCTTTGGGCCTTCCTGCTGGACATCAACTGTAGTTTTAGGAGCATCAAAATTGGGAAGACTGCTCACATCACTGGAGACAAGTATGCTGCTGTGCAAATCAGGAGAGTCTGGGACCACAGCTTCGTGATGAACTTTATTCCCTTTTACAGAGTTCTCATTCTCTGCCTCAGATTTCCTGTTCTTTTTGCTAGTTGTACAATAATCATGTTCTTCCATGGTGATATCCACCCGTAAAGGGGTTTTAAGGACATTTTCAGAAGGGTATAGTACATCACTATTTATTGATTCTTTGGTTTGAGTTTTAGCATCAATCAACTGCTTCTTCTGAATGCTTTCTGAAGTCCTTGCTATCTACAAAGTAAAATCAACCAAGACTATCAGACTCGCTGTTCATCTTAGTTTTGGAATGTATAAACACATCAAGACAGAGATTCTATATCCATTTCTAACTGGAGGATGTCATTAATGTTTACCAACGTTTAAAAGACAACTTCACAGCAGGAATAATACATCTGCCAGCAGCCAAAGAGCTACTTTAAAAGATTTACCACAGACACAGTTAATATTTTAGCCCCAGATTGGATCTACTTAGGATTTCTGCTTCTTTGTTCATGTATGTCAAAACAAATGCTAGTTTTCATCCTTTTTATCCATCCACCAGCATCACTGCAACACAGCTGAAAGGAGCACACAACTGGCAGCAGAAAGACCTGCCTTTGCAACCTTCTTCAAAGAAACTACAGCAGTGTTTTACCTGCTCTTTGGTTTTCTCTCTCCTCTTCTGCTCCTTGTAATTCCTTCCCAGCTTGAAGGACCCAGCCAGACCGTGTCCTCTGACTTGCTCTACCACTTGCTCTGTAATTAGTTTTTCTAGAGTTCTTTTGAGAAGCCTTCTGTTCCTCTGTATGTCATACCTATATATAGTACTGATATACTTAAATATTGCAATAATGGATGCTCCTTTCTTGACATTCATTTCCTTTACAGCTGCTAGTATCATCACTCGTAAGCCTATGTGGAGAATCAAAGCAAAAAAGCCTTTCAGCTCAGATAAAATGAAAGTTAACTTGGAGAATGCATATTAAGGGAATTAATTGCTCTAAAAAATGAAAACAACAACAACAAAAAAAGACAGGCAGCAGTTTTAACAATGCTGTACTTGAAGTAGTCCTACAGATCACTATTTTCAGTGATACTAAGACAATCCTGACTAGCAATAGAAATAAGTCACTCAATTTTCTTACTGCAGCTTATAAAAAGACAGTGTGTTTGATGCATAAAGCCACTTAAAACAACCTTTAGTTACATGGAGCTCTGCAGCACAAGTATCTGAGTTGGTAGCTTTATTTTTAAGAATGGATTACTTATTTGTAGCATGCAATCCTGTGTCACAGTGCTCAGCAAAAGAATCATTTAATTCTGCCAAAGTCAAGAGTAGCCTTGAATTCATAGTCAGTGGCTAATATAAGACTTATGGCAAAAGGAAAATGCATTAAAAAAAAAAAAGAAACCAGAAATACTTACTAGGATATTGTATTTTTTCCTTCAATTTAAGATCCAGTTCCTTAGTTTTTTTCTTTTTATTTCCTTCTAAAGGTTGAGGTGGAACAAAGAAGTTCACAAGCTTACCCTAATGCAGACAACAAACATTGTGTAGTCATTAGCTCATGTCTCTTCATAGGCATTCTGAGCTTTGTTAAACTTTTCATATTTGAAAATAAGCATGTTATGTTAACATGAGTTGCTATGTATGTGTGCTCAGATAGCTCAATTTTAGTATACAGAGCAATACCCCATTCAGTTCCTATAGCTTTATGTGAGATAGGTTACTGATTGGGGGTGTGTGTGCATACATGTTTCATAAAACACAAAAGGAGGTAAGCAATATATACTGAAACCTCCTAGTTAGTTGTATTACAATTAAGTTTCTCTCTTTAGAGACTGCATCCCTAAAAATGTATCCTCCAGAACCAGGCTATCAAAAGGGCTCCCCAAGATGAACAAATGAATCATCAATATTTCTCTCATTAAGAGACAAGAAAAATATAGATGACATGGGGCCTTCTGGAACAGTTCCTTTTAACCACATGCAAATGTCATGTTATTCTGTTCATAAAGATTGGAAAATATTAGTTAAGATGTCTGTCTCTGCTACTTATATATCATGAAATGGTTTCCTAACTCCAGCTCTTCAACAGCTGCAGTCTCTAGCTATGCTCAGGTGCTTTAGTGCTCATCTCCCCTCTTCACACACCTCAGTGCTGACTCACTGAAACACTGAAAAATAATCTTATTTTTTGAGATCTCTGTCTTTATAACTGACAAAATGACAACAGGCAGGAGATCATTATGAACAGTCACACAATCAATCTGGATGACCTGAACTCAAAAGGGTAGAACCCAGAGAGGTGGGAAGTGTTTATTTAAGGAATAAATAAACTGGAAATCTCTGGTTTCAGTGAATGGGCTGTTTTCTCAGGATGAATGATAGGGAAAGTGAAAAGATTGAAAACTTAATAAGCTAATTTATTACATTAAATAGAGACCAGAAATCTATCCACCAAGTTTAAACTGTCCCTATTTTAGCACGAGCAAACAACTAATGGATGCCTGATACTCATCAATACAATGAGGGGAAGGGGAGAATTATTTACAACATTGTGTATTTTTACACCACTGAGTATGTGTCAACTACCAACAGCCTACTAACAGTATAGCTGCCTGCTAACATCCTTCTACAAGTGCAAACTATCAATTGCTTCTCATGCAAACCATTCCACCTTTTATGCCACCAAGTATCATAACCTATAAAGCAAAGACTTTCACTGTACTTTAATCCATCTTTAAATCTGCACTTCCATAAAACAGAAAGTAATAAAGTCAAGAGAAGTGCATTTCTATTCTGAAATATTTTCTTCATGCTAAATCTGATCCTGGTGTTCTTACCTCAGGTAATGTCAGATGGTCTTGTTTAATGTCTGCTCGGGTATGAGTCAGAATAAGAGCCAACACTTCCACTGTTTTTCCAAGCCCCATCTCATCTGCCAAAATACCTCCAGGCCATTGTGGTCCAGCAATTGGATATTCTTGGATGATACTAAAATCCAAGTACATACCCAAATGAAAGTCAGTAACTACAGAATGGTGTGACAGAGAAGCACATGTTCAGGGACACACAGAGCACAGCTTCAGTGAAGACTGTAAGGTGACACAGTATCTTTGATTAGAAGAGATTCACAAAAGCCAGCAAGCTTTTTGGGTGTACAAACCTCACCAAGATGAATATGTATGCCAGAAGTTTTTGGATTTTTTTCCCCCCCTCCTCCTAACAGGCCTTGTTTTGCTGACCTTAGCATATCATAAATATACTTCATTTTTTTTTATTCTAATGTTATATTCAGGTGTTAAAGATTTGAAAGTTATACAAAAGGGAACAAATTTAAAACCAAACTAGCAATTAATTAAAAGGTTTTATTCTAACCAAATTAATGGGAAAAGTGCTACAAAACTAGTAATGTGATATAGAGCATGAATAAAAAACTTATATGGCCTCCTTCCTTTAGATTTTAAACCATAAGGTTGAAACCTCCTGTCCTGGATTGAGTGAGAACTAAACAAATTCTGTACAGTGATTTTACTTTTCAGCTCAGGTTTTCTAACTGCACTTTCTGAAGTTAGCAGCATGTTTTGCAGACAGTGGCTGCTTCTAGCAGTGATGACACCTCATGTTAGTTACTACCAAGGATTGGAATGCAGACCAAGGCCACTGCTAGAACTTGTGCATCACACTGGTGGTGCAGAAAGTGAAAGGCACCTGCAGAGAGGACAGGACAGGTGACCCCAAACTGATCAGAGAGGGAGTCCAGCCCATGGAAGTCATATCCAGTAGAGAAAGCTCAGGGCTAGGCTAGGCCAGGCTAGGATGGGGGGCTAGACCAGGCTAGGCTCTTGGCTCAGGGTACTGGAGTTCTTCCTCGAGGGGTTCTCCCGCTCAGAGCACCCAGGAGGACTCTGTCCATCCTGCCTTCCATCCCAGTTGGTGTATTCCTGACCCCAGGGCCAGAATCCAGCTCCTGAACACAGCTCCCAGCTGCTGCAGGGCCCAGTCTGGGACCTCCCTGTGTCAACTCCACAGCAACAGTGACAGTGATGCAATTACCATCAGGGGGTTGGGTTCAGTACTATTGTTGGGAATAGGTAAATATTCCATTATTATTATTTTCATTTTCATTAAATTGTTCTAATTTCCTTTTCTAATCACTCAGTGTCTCTCCCTTATTCCTTTTCTCTTCCTCTTTGGGGAGGGAGTGGGGTTAAAAGAGAGAGTCTGTTATCAGTCTGGGCTGCCCTGACCCTAAACTGTGACACCTCCAGTGTTTTAATTAAAAAAAAGTTAAAACCCCCCAAATTTGCAATGAAAATAACCAAAAAAGCTTTAAAAGGCTCCCAATACAATTTTCAGAAAGTGTAACTGTGGTGTTGTCAGGAAGATGTAACTATAGTAACATACCAGCCAGTAAATGGATTATAGTAGATTTTTACTCCATCCAGAGTGATGACCTCCCTCCACAAGAAGTGCAGTGCATTTTCTGTGGAGAAAGAGTTCATGTTACTATTACAAAGTTTCTCTCTGACAGCACACTGCTTAGAACTGCTCACTTACTGGGACAAAAAGCAGCTTTCCACCTCATGACCACACCAGCTGATGGCCACCATACATCCACTGCTGTTCAGTAGAGTGCCCTGTATCATTTAACATACTACTCAAACATTTTTTTATAAAACCAGCAATGAAATCATTAACAAAGCCTCTAAACATCACTGCTGACAATACAATGCCACTTCATTATGCTGCTTTGCCAGCCTCATATACTTGCCACTGCTTGGAGTGTTGGTGAGCTTCTCTTGGTGAAGCATCCAGTTCACAGCCTCACTTTGGTAGGGCCTCAAAATAGGGATTAATGCAGGATGCTGCACCTCCTCTCTCAGCAGCTGGAGATCCTGCTGATGGGTGTGCCTCACAAAATCATAAAGCTCCTCAATATTCTGGCGCTCCAGTTCCATGTCAGACTCTTCCTCATCTTCCTCCAGCTCATCTGCATACACCATTGAAGACACATTATCAGTCTATGCTATGGTGATCACAGACATTAGCAGCAAAGTTCTTCCTTTAGAACTTCAGCACAGAATGACAAAACCTTTAAAGGCCTTCCACCAAACGTTTTCAACTGATACATAACAACAAAGTACTCACATTTCAGATTCAAATATTATCATGGCTTGATGATCACACAGAAAGGGGAATAATACTGTGGGTTGACAAAGGTTTGGAGATTTTTCACTAAATAAAGCCTCTCTTGATAAAATAACATAAGAAAAAAACAAACAAAAAACCAGGACACTCTCTTCAGTGAGCTTTCATAGAGAATTTTAAATTATTCATACAGATAGGGAAATTGCAGCAGTGGGACAACATAAAATTTTCACCACTTGCATCATTGCAAGAACTCAAGGTGTACTTTAGATATGAAAATCTCACCTGAAGAGAGGTGTGTACCCTCTAGAACAGAAGGCCTACCCTTCTTTTATGCCCTCTAGAAAAAATAGGCCTTATGCTTATATATTTTTCATATAATTTGGGTATATGGACATACACAGAACTTAAGCAGTATAGAACAAATACTCATGAAAAAGTCAAGAGTGGTAATTTTAGGTTACTGACATAAAATGAGGGAACAAGGCTTGCAGGACAAGTTTTAACATTATTTTAAGTCTCAAATGAAAATCACTGGCACCAGTAAAGAGCTGTATACAACTCTACAGCTCAAAGAAAGATACCAACTCTAGAAAGCATTGGAGACAAGACCACCCTGCAGAATTTTTTCCAAAATTAAAAAATAAAATAATCCTAAGTCAGTGCTTCACAAGAGAAAATTCTGAAAGACATGAAATTTCTATAGATGCAAGAAAACTGTATATATATATATATATAAAGAAAATCTGCAGAGAAGGCAACCAATGTGCACATGTAGGGTTACTAATAGTTCTGCTATTGCATGTGCAGGAGGTTCTTTTTATCTGTAGGGAGGTAGTTTCCAGATTGCTGTATAAGAATATCTCCATCAATTAATAATCTTGACTTCCTTTACTCTAGATGAAGGGAAAGTTGCTTCACATTTATTCAAAGATGCCTTATGAAGACAAAAAAACCTCTTCTTTGTACAATGAATTCATTCTTCTTAAAAAAAGAATGGAAGAAAAATGGTACATGGTATATGCTATTGCCTTAATACTGCACATCATTCTGTAGATCCATGAAATTATTATGGGAAACAAGCTCTGAAACCTTCAGCATTCATCACAGCAAATAGCAATTTAAGAGATATTTGGTGGTGTTGGTGGTTGTGTTTTTTGCACTTTTTTTTAAAAGACTGGGTTTTTTCATATTAAGAAAGCAGCTAGCTAGATCTGTAAGTGATCTAGCCCTGTGTGTTCACTGAAGCAACAAGAAGTGACATGTAATATACATATATATGTAATATACAGCATATAGAGGATACAAGCTATTACAAGACCAGCCATTTCTTAAAGGAAACAATAGTAACTGTACATAAATTCTCCAAAAACTGGTTAACTCTATAACTGATGTTCAAAACTCATGAAGCTTCTGCATATTCAATATTTTATCACTCTTCTGAAGATTCATTAATGCATCTATCCTATGATTTCCATAACTTGAGATGGAAGTCCTGCCACAATGTCTTAAAACTATGTAGAAGGACATCAATGGGACAAACACATTGAAGAAAAATATGTAAAAATTAAATGTAGGATTAGAGTGACCATGTCCCTTATTCGTGTAAATCTTGTTCCACAACTCCATCAACACCAGAATTTGTCATCAATGGGGAGATCAAGCAGCATAATCTTGGAATGTAATTGCAGAGTTTTATTTCTGATGGATATTGACAAGTTTTAAATAGATAATAAGTTGATGCATTTACTGATATCTACAACCTCCTACTGAACTACAACCCTAGTTCTAACAGTTAGCAAAGAAGCCATTTTCTTCTAATATGAAGGATTTTTTTTTCTTATGCATTGCTTTGCAATTATCTATATTGAACTTATACTGGATCTCTATTGCCTAGTCTGCTCACAAGCTGTCAGTGTTTGTTCATCTCTATTATGCCAAGGAACACATTTAAAGTTTCTTGATGATACTAACTCACCAAACACTCTATTTCCCAAAGCATTAGGAATACATTACACTGTAGATGCCTTAGTAGGATTTGACTGGTGCTCTTCATCCATATTAACAATCATTTATTTCTATCCCTCACATCCTCTATTTTACTTAGGTATTTACATGGCATTCATTATATTAGGATCAAGATTATATTATTTTATGCCACATCAAACTGTACACACTGAAAAACAGTCAGAAAATGCACTAGTTGGCTACACAGCTCCTTTCCGAGTCTGAACTGGCTGAAAGGCTTCTGAAAAGAAGGTTAAGACATAAAAACCCAATCAATTACATCCACATTCTTGCTCCAGTAGCTTTTGAGGAGCACATCTTCCTTTCAGAAACTTCACCTCTAACCTACACTAAACCATGCAGTCAATAAAAAACTTTCTCAGGCAGAGATTGCACAAAAGGATGTGGGGGTGCAGATGCCAGGCTGAAGAGTGCCACAGCCTGTTCCTTATCTCAGATGGCAACTCTCATGGCTGTGTGCAGTGTGAGCAGGTGGATGATCTGCTCAGCCCAGTGGCCCAGATGGAAGATGAGGTTTTGAGGCTTCAAGCTGAAGGAGGAAGGCTCAGAAGCATTAGGGATAGCCAACATGAGATTGAGCACTGGAGCCATGCTCTGTGCTCCAACCAGCAGTCAGGTAACACCCAGGATCAGGGACCCTGTATCCTGCCTCAGACAAATAACAGAACCCCAAGTAAAGGGGGTGAGTGGAGGCAAGTCCATGGATGTGGCAGAAGTAGAGCACCCCCTTTACCTGCTTCTATTCCTCAAGTGCCTCTGAAAAATAGATATGAGGCCCTTCTAGAAGACAGTCAGTCTTCTTAGAACTAGTTGGAAGGTAGGGGAGTGGTAGCAGGGGAGGCTTGGAGGCAGGTCCCACCTCATAGAGGCAGGAGAGTCCTCCCCCCACCTCCCCCTCCTCCATCATTGCCCTCAAGGGCTATGCACCCCTGGAATTCAATGCTCCTTCTGATGAAGATCCATCTGGTGATTCACCCACAGCTTGTCCCTCAGCCCCACAACGTGGACTTCCCCATCAAGCAAGAAAAGGAGGGTTATAGTAGTAGGTGACTCTCTATTGAGGGAAACAGAGGGGCTGATCTGCAGACCTGACCCTCCCACAGGGCAGTCTGCTGCCTCCCTGGGGCTCAGGTTAAGGACATTAAAAGGAAGCTGCCTGATCTGCTGCACCCTCTGATTATTATCCTTTGATAGTTACCCAGGTGGGTGATGATGAGGTTTCTGAGAGGATTCCAAATGCAATTAAGAAGGACTTCAGGGTGCTAGGGAGACTGGTTGAAGGTTCAGGTGCACAGGTGGTTTTCTCATCAATCCCTCAAGTAGTGGGGAAGAATACAGATAGGGGGTGGAAAAGACTTGTCAGTAACACATGGCTGAGAGACTGGAGCCACCATTGGGATATTGGGTTTTTTGATTACAGAGAAGTTTATATGGCACCTGGTCTGCTGGTGTCAGATGGGGCACATCTCTCTCCTAGAAGGAGGAGGCTTCTGCCACAGGAATTGGCTGGGCTCATTGATCAAGCTTTAAACTAGATTTGAAGGGGGAAAGGGGAAAAACCTGTCTTGCAGGAAACAAGCTGGGGACATTTGTGGGGTGTTGTGCCAGCTCCACTGCTACCTCAGGCTTGGTACCAGTCAGGAGGTACAGCCAAGCTTAAGAAGTGCAGATCAAGTGACCGGGTGGATTGGGAAGTGGCTAAAGGACAGAGCCCAGAGAGTTGTGGTCAGTGGAGCAGAGTCTGGCTGGAGGCCTCTGACTGGTGGAGTCCCCCAAGGGTCAGTACTGGGTCCAGTATTATTCAATATATTCATCAGTGACCTGGATGAGGGGATAGAGTGACCCTCAGCAAGTTTGCTGATGACATCAAACTGGGAGGAGTGGCTGACACAGCAGCAGGCTGTGCTGCCATCCAGAGAGATCTGGATGGGCTGGAGAGCTGAGCAGGGAGAAAGACATTTTAATAAGACTTATTAATCAACATTTAGATGAGTCACATTACCTGGAATTAAAAAACTATAGAACTTTTCCATGAGTTTTTGAATCAGCTGATTAGCTTTTTTGGGTCTTCCACCTCCATCACTGAGAAACTCTGGTTTACTTAGCCCAGTTTCCAGAAGGTAAATTCCAACCTGTGCAAAAGTTATACAGTTGATTATTTAATTGTTAGAACGACAAGAATATTATAAGTAGAAGAGTATGACAATAACAACAGTGCTTTGACAATTAGCAAGTAACAGTCAGACAGATAATTTAAAACAATCTACTAAAATCACCATATAGAGGATGCACTACATTGCAGCTAAAAGCTACACCATACCTTTGGGTAATGCACCACTAATGGTGCAAGATTAAAAAGAAATTTTTAGAAAAAAACACAATGAAAACATTTACAAAATGCATGGAGAGACAATATCTTTTCATGACATCATAAAACACATGGCAGCTGTCACTCTGTTGTTCAGAGAATTTTATTTTATATTTCAAACAAAGCCAACGACCTCTTACAATGCACAGCAAATATATGAACACATACCTTTAAAGCTTGAGCATCTCCAGGTCTTTGATAAAGTCCAATTATCTTTTTCTTCTGCAACCATCTCAAACCTTCCAGCATCTCACCACTTAAAGTTGGTTCCACCAAAATGCGTTGTTCATAAGCACCCAGGTATTCTTTTGTTTCATTACTGTGCCCTTCTTCACTTCTTTCATGAACACAGACCTGCAGATGATCATCAGAATCTCCTCCCATCAAAGTAAAGCTTCTTTCATAGAATTCCTCAATTAGAGTTTGTTCAGAAGGAAGGCGAAGAGCAAATTCTCCCAGCAAAGCTTTCCAGGATCCATCTGCACGGTATGGCAAGACTGTAATATTTAGTTGTACTGCTCCAGGAGTCAAGCTGGAGTAAGTGTCTTCTTCATCATTAGCTGGTAAAAACTTCACAGATTTTGAGCCACTGCCTTCTTTTTGAAGAACTTCATCAGTGCTATCATCATTTATAACAAAGAAGGATGCAGAAGTAGTGCTTGGACCTGCAACGTGGTCCTCATAAGTGATTTCATCATCTAAAGTTATCACCTCATTTTTCCTGTCTTCATGCATATTCCAGCACAGCTTTTTCTTCTCCTCCTCATCTCTTTTTGAAGGGGTTGCACGTTTTCGACGACTGCTCATTTTCTTGTTTTCTTGACAGTCTTTTCACGTCTCTGCAAGGGAAGTAAACAAGTCAGCAATAAGGATCATAGAATCATAGAACCACAGAATGGTTAGGGCTGGAAGGGGCCTCCAAAGGGCATCTAGTGCAGCCCCCTGCAGGGAGCAGGGACACCCTCAACTAGCCCAGGCTGCTCAGAGCCTTGGCCAACCTCCCCTGCAAGAGCTCCAGGGATGGGGCCTCAACCACCTCCCTGGGGAGCCTGTGCCACTGATCCACCACCCTCAAGGGAAACAACTTCTTCCTGAGATCAAGTCTAAGTATTATAGAATCAAATGCCCACACTGAAACTTCACTGTGAAGTAGCTGCTAAACTTGGAAAAAAGTTTTGGACATAAAAATCTGCACTAAGAAAACTAACTGTTCAACAAGAGACTTAAGTTTTCCAGAGCCTCCTGTCCACGTGCCATCACACAAATCTGGACATGAAGCATTTGCCTTGCACTGTCTCTCATCATTCTGACAGACAGCTACGGCCAGAGATCAGTGTGAATGCTACATCTCACAGTTCAGAATCTTGTGGGACAGATATAAATGAGAAGCAGTGGAATCCCTGAAAGGTGGGGGGGTGAAGGGAAACTACAAAAGAAGTTCCACAAGTAAAAGTGCAGGAGGCACAGGAAATTTAGGGATGGATATTGGGCAATTACACAAAATCCTTCCTTTCAGAGCCCACATTGAGACAAAACTTTAACTTGACACAAGGCTACTCTGAAGCTGACATTACATAAGATATGGTTTAGAGCCTAAGCTATCAAGCTCTGTCCTTAGAAGTTCCTAATGGCTTTCCTACTGGTATTTAATACTTTATTTTCCAGGGAAATTATGCATCCTGGTACCTGGATGTACAGACTGCTTTGAGAGGAGCCCTTACTTATTTTATCATGCATTTCAGCAAGACCAGACAGTAAACTTAATGTCTAGTCTTACTAATTTTGACTAACTGCAGAGCTAAATCAAGATAAACATCCAACTCCTTGACTGAATGAACCAGGGCAGTCATCAGATTTTGGGGATAAAAGAGTGTTTTTATCAGGAGCCTGAACACAGCAAAAAAATTATAACCACATCTTACAGCATTGCATGTCAGCAAAGACCAAAAAAAAAAATAGATATCCATGCCAATTCAGCTTCTGCAAACAACTTTCACAGAAATGTAGGAAGGTAAGAGTCAGTCTAAGCTACAAAACCAAGTATCCTGCATCCTGATGATGGATGCTTTTGTGATACAAGGCAGAATTCATTGAATTCTTAATATTTTTTAAGTGGCCTTAGGAAAAAAAAAATAACAAATCCTAAACTTCATAATTCATGCAAGTCAATAGAAACATTCCTGAATATACAAATCTTGCTGTTTGAGTTTCAAACGCACCAAAATTAACCTGAAGAAATGTGAGCTTTTCAAAACACTAGTCATGCTGTTGCCGATAGTAAACCAAGGAAACCTGAACAGCAAGCACATATAGCATAGCATTGTGCTTAAAGGAAAGTGGGTCCAGAGGAGGGCACAATGATGTTTAAGCTATGGGGACAGGCTGAAGGAGCTGGGGTTGTTCAGTCTGGAGAAGAGAAGGCTCTGGGGAGACCTTCTAGCCACCTGCCAGCGCCTGAAGGGGCTCCAGGAAGGCTGGAGAGGGGCTGTTTCCAAGGGCCTGCAGTGAAAGAATGAGGGGTAATGGGTTTAAATAAGAGAAGAGCTGATTTAGACTGGATCTGAGGAAGAAGTTGTTTCCCTTGAGGGTGGTGGATCAGTGGCACAGGCTCCCCAGGGAGGTGGTTGAGGCCCCATCCCTGGAGCTCTTGCAGGGGAGGTTGGCCAAGGCTCTGAGCAGCCTGGGCTAGTTGAGGGTGTCCCTGCTCCCTGCAGGGGGCTGCACTAGATGCCCTTTGGAGGCCCCTTCCAGCCCTAACCATTCTATGACTCTATGAAACACGGATGCCTGCATCACCAGGTCTGCACGTGCACATTCTCAGCACCATGCTTGTATGCACACACCAGAGCGAGCTGGTCTGTTTTGAGTAGATCTGTTTCAAACTCCTATGGCCAGGATACGACTGTGTCTACAACGTGAAGAAACCGACCTGCAAACAGATGAAGCGTGTGAAGCAACAACCTGGAGCACACACACAGCGTGGACCCTCGGGGTCGTTCCGTGGCCCGAAGGCGGGGCGAGTCGCGTTGTCTCTAGCAAGGAAAGTTCCTAGAAACTCGGAAAGAAGGCGCCGGCAGCTGATGAACTCAAACCTCGGCGACCAGCGCTTCACCTGCTCCCGCAGAGCTCCCCGAGGCCGCGCTCAGCCTGCCCACCGCCGCAACCCCCCCGCTCTCCACCGCGGCACAGCCACGCACCCACCCGCTACCCCGCACCCGGCCGCGGCCGCTCCACCGCGTTACGGTGCCAGGCGAGCGAGCAGCCAGGCCTGCCGCCCGGCCACCGCCTTCCTGCAACCGGCTGGGTGAAGGCAGAGAGGCGTAGGGCCAACAGCCAAACGTACCGCGCCGTCTCGCTCGCCTGCCTCCTGGCCGCGGTTGGTTCTCCGCCGAGGGGCAAGTTTCTCCCCAGACCCCCCCGCACCGCTTGGCTGCAGCGGAGGAGGGGGGGGTCACGGCCCCTCAGCCGCCGGCCGAGTCGGGAGCGGCTCCCGGAGAGGTGCCGTGAGGCGAAAGGGGGCAGAGGATGCGCGCGCACCCGCCCTACCCGCCCCGCGCCCAATGGCGGCGGGAGGCGGCGGCTGCCCCCGCCCAGCCCGCACACGGGAGACGCGACGGGCGGCGCAAGCGCGACCGCGGCTCTCTGGGCAAAGGGGCGGGGAAAAGGCTGTTTGCCCTCGTCGGGGCGTGGCCGGGGACGGGCGGCGGGTGCGGGCGCCGTTGCGTGGCGGTGGGGGTTGCGGTGGTGGCGGTTTGGGTGGTCCGTGTGTGTCTCCCCCCCCCCCCCCCCCCCCCCCCNCCCCCCCCCAGCCCGGGCTCGTCCGTCGATCTGTCCGTCTTTCCTTCTGCCATAATGAATCCTAGGGGGGGATGACGTGTTCCGCCCGTGAAGAGCAAGGCTGGAAATCTCTGAGCACCCAGATCTGCTCCGAGATGACTCTGCTCGCTGCGGGGCACTTGGACCAGATTTTGGAGGTCACTTCCAACCCAACCTTGATTCATTCTGATTCTGGCCTGGGAGGAGGGGGGGAAAGCCCCACCTCGGGTGTCTGAGGTGTTCATAGGATGCTTAGGGCTGGAAGGGAGCTCCAAAAGGCATCTAGTGCAGCCCCCCTGCAGGGAGCAGGGACACCCTCAACTAGCCCAGGCTGCTCAGAGCCTTGGCCAACCTCCCCTGCAAGAGCTCCAGGAATGGGGCCTCAACCACCTCCCTGGGGAGCCTGTGCCACTGATCCACCACCCTCAAGGGAAACAGCTTCTTCCTGATAGCCAGTTCAGGTCCCTACAAAGGTTGTCTGTGTAACAAGGTCTCCAAAGACTCTATTTTAAAACTCTGTGGGGTTTGAAAACTTGATGCAGAGTCTTGTTTCTGTGGCCAGCTGCACATGGGAAAAGGTGATGCTGAGAAATGAATTGTGGGGGGAGCTCATCAGTGTCTGTCAATGTGTTCAGAGTGAGTGTAGGGAGGATGGAGCCAGACTCTGCTCAGGGTCATCCAGTGACAGGACAAGAGGCAATGGGAGTCAGTTAGAGCACAAGAGGTTGAGGGGAAACAGAAGGAAAAACTTGTTCCCAGTGAGGGTGCCAGAGGCTGGCAGGGGCTGCCCAGGGGGGTTGTGGAGTCTCCTGCTCTAGAGACATTCCAACCCCCCCTGGATCTGTTCCTGGGTGACTTGGTCTAGGTGCCCCTGCTCTGGCAGGGGGGTTGGACTAGATGATCTTCTAGCTCCCTTCCAACCCCTGCCATGCTGTGATTCTGTATTTAGAATTTCTGAAGAAGCACTAAACTTTTGGCACACATTCCATCCACTTCTGAATCCAGCAGCTGATGAATCATCCAGAAAATTCTCCCGATCTCCTTCACATTACAAATGTAACTAGCAGTAGCTATCTTAGCTAGCCCTTGCCTTAGCTTTCCTATAAACTGATGACCATCAAGACATTGCCCCTTTCCCACTAAAAGCCCAAAGAACACTTCTTTGTCTCAGACTTCTCCAATAGAGGTATATGGCAGCTCAAAGAAGAACAGACAAAAGTGACCAAACCCAAACATCACATCTCATATTGTCATGTGGGAAAAGAATGAAAGAAAAACACATGACAAATGGTAGTCCAATTGCTCAGGCATTATTAGAAACCTCTCCAACAGCATACACTTCAAGAATACATATAGAATTAGCAGACAACAATCCATGCTTCAGCGAGCTCTGTTCACAGGCTAAGGGTGTGAATCTCAATAAGTCCTTGTCTTTTAGTTCACTTTTGTATTTCTACATGGTGCATGTCTTCTGTTTAATCATTTCTTCTCCAGGGTTGGGATTCATGCTTTCTTTGGTAGTGACTGTGGGTTTTAAAAGACTTTTCATCTAAAGCACTTGTGAATACAAACTTTATTTTCTCATCTGGATGTCATAAAAATTAGTAAGCAAGAAAGGAACCTTTCTGCTTTCAGAAGAAGGGAAAATACAATGGCACCAGGAGGGTGCCTGTTCTGCATAATGATTTCTGATTTAGCCTCTTTTTCTCTCACCCCTATTCTGTAGGAAATACCTTCCTTAAGTTCTTAGGATAAGAGAGAGCTGTGTTTTGAAATAAGGGTCAAGAGCAAGTGGAAGAATGCCCATTTCTATTCAGCAGCTAATGACTAAGGATCCTACTGATTAATACCTAGTAATTTCCCTCCCATTCTAAAGAATTTGAATGAATGAAAGAAGATAATTGCCATTTAATTTAACAAAATAGAAAGGAACAGTGTAAGAGAAGAGAATATGATATAAAATGAAACCATGTGGATTTTTGGACCACACTTGAGAATATAGCCTCTCTTGCCTGTGATTAAAAATTCTCCTTTTCTCTCAGTGGCAACTCCTAAATCCCAGAAAAAGTAAGCAAATAAATCAGGAGACATGATGTTATTTTGCAAAAGGGGTTTGGTTTGGGTTTTTTTGAGGGAGAATGAAGAAAAAAAGCACATTAATTAATGTGATTTTAGAGTCCTTTCCATCAATATTCCTTAATATTTGGTGTTGAAAAAAAAAATGTAGCTATCATAGTGGGAATTTTAAAGTGTTCTCATATAATTGCTGCTATCCATAGTGCATGATACTGCTTCAGGCAAAAAGACTAGAAGTTTTAAATAGTTTTCAGAGGGCTACAAGGAGCAGAGTACTTCTGTGTGCCAAAAGCAATCATGTAAGGCACTAGGCTCTCTCCCTGGCTGCACAGGACAATACCATGGAGCCATAGGATGGCAGGCTTCTCTTTTTTCACTTCAAAATAGCAAAGGTGAAAGCATCACTTGTGTCCTTATGCCTCTTAACTCAGCATCTCCTGGAGGAATCTATCTGCACCCCATGGAATAACACACTTCAGGCCATCTGTCTCAGTTCACATGTATGCACAGATCTTACACACCCTTATCCATCTGCTGCTCAGCTGAGCTACATGCTGGGTTTGTGAAAACCAGGTGATACACCTGGCCTCAGGACTGATAGTAGCAGCTGATCAGTCACTGGTGGGAGTTAAGCCCATCTCCCTTTTTTTTTTCCAAGAGAAAAGGACAGTTAAAAAGACTATCTAAATATAGAGCAGAAAAAAAAAAAAAGGAAAAAAAAGAAGAAAAAATAACCATGTCATTGCATCTAGGACATTGTCTAGAATTACTATGTAGGATTTGGAATCCAGTTCTTGGAGTTATTTAAATACATACCTAAATAAGGTGTTTTCATTGCTTTAATATTACATTTATGAGCTTTTTTTTTTTTCTTTAATAACAAAAATGCATAAAGGAAAAGTTTGCAGTTCTTGAGAAAAAGCAACCCCTCAAATAAAATTGGAATTAAGCAAATTAAATGTTTATTGTAAAATGAGTGAAAGCACTTAAAATATAGATGTTTTTAACATAATATGTGGCACAGTGGTTTGGAGGACAGTCACAACAAAGAGATATTTCGGATATTATCTGATAACTTTCTCGACACTGAAAAACATTTTCACACTCTGGCAAGACAAGAACTGAATTCAGACTGATGCTTTAATATAACAGAGACTCACAGAATCACAGAATTGTCATGGTTGCAAAAGACCTCTAAGATCACTGTGTCCAACCACCAATGCAAAAAAGAACAAAACTAAAAAAAACACCCAACCTCTCCTTAAAAAAGGCAAAAAACAAAAAGAACACAACAAAACAACCCAGCAACCGAAACAAAAACTCCACCATCCCACTGGAAACACCTCATCTACATATTTTTGGAATACCTCCAGGGATGGTAACTCCACCACCTCCCTGGGCAGCCTGTGCCAACACCTGATTACCCTTTCAGTAAAGAAATTTGTTCTTAATATCTGATCTAAACCCCCCTGGTGCAACTTCAGGCCATTTCCCCTAGTCCTGTTGTTATTTACTTGAGAGAAGAGGCTTCAGTCTCCTCTCTCCAACCTCCTTTTGGGTAGCTGTAGAAAGCTATAAGGTCTCCCCTCAGCCTCCTCTTCTCCAGACTAAACAATCTCAATTCTCTCAGCATCTCCTCACAGGGCTTGTTCTTCAGACCCTTCATTAATCCAATCAAATCTTCTTGCAGTATTCTTATCTGCTCTCTATAAAAAGTCTATTTAAACTGATACTGAAACAAAAATATGCAGTCTTCTGGGACAATTTTCTTTTGGCCATTTTCCTTATAAAGAAGTGGGAAACAGTCTGTATTTTATGTCAAGAAAAGATGAACCTCATCAGGAATGTTATTTCCTTGATTTGTAAAATTGGAAATACTGAAAAATCTGCAGTATTTAAGCAAGAAATCAATGCATTTATTTAACACAGATGAAAATCCGCCTCTAAAGATGTTTTCATTGATTTTAATAAGGATTGATGTTAACATTATTTTGTAAAGATTGAGGCAGATTCGTGGTGAAAGATTAATAACCATTCTCTTCACAGGAGTGTTATGTTTAGTTGCTTGTCCAAAATTCACCTTCAAGCCCACCTGACTCAGAAAAAGCAGCTGGTTTTACACAAGGATGGGTTGTGTACTCCACGCTGCCCAGCTACACAGTGCTCCAGAGCACTTCATCTAGCTGTTGTTAGTGCCAGGCAGAATTTTTTTGGGGAAGACATCTGCATATGACTCTCTGCAGTCTCGGAGGTAGGCAGATGCTGAGCAGCACTAGGCCACGAGGGGATTACTGCAAAGCAGTTCTTGTCTGGGCAGCAGAACTGCCTGCTTTGTGCTGCTGATACCATGGGATCTTGTCCCTCAGAACTTGTCTCTGAAAGGCACAGGAAATCTGGAGCAGAAGAGGCCTGGGTTTGGTAGAACAAGGTTGATGCTACTGTTGAGGGAGAAATGTTAAGAGACCAGAAGCTTCTGGACCTGTAGTTGTCTGGGACACAGTAGATCCCTGGAGCAAGTCTGCAGTGGGGAGGAGCCTGAAGCATCCTTGAGCTGACCTTTTACTTTGGCCTAAGACATTGACCTGGATAGGCTGGAGAGGTGGGCCCAGGGGAACCTCATGAGGTTCAACAAGACTAAGTGCAGGGTCCTGCAGCTGGGTCAGAACAACCCTCACTATCCATCCAGGATGGGGGATGAGGAGCTGGAAAGCAGCTCTGCAGAAAAGGACTTGGTGTTGGTGGCTGAGAAGCTGGCCATGAGGCAGCAGTGTGCACTGGCAGCCAAGAAGGCCAATGGCAGCCTGGGCTGCAGCAAGAGAAGTGTGGGCAGAAGCTGGAGAGAGGGGATTCTGCCCCTCTGCTCTGCTCTGCTCACACCTCCCCTGGAGTATTGCAGCCAGCTCTGGAGCCCTCAGCACAGGAGAGACATGGAGCTGATGGAGCAGGGCCAGAGGAGGCCCCAGAGATGCTCAGAGGCTGAACCAGCTCTGCTGTGGGGACAGGCTGAAGGAGCTGGGGTTGTTCAGCCTGGAGAAGAGAAGGCCCTGGGGAGACCTTAGAGCAGCTGCCAGTGCCTGAAGGGGCTGCAGGAAGGCTGGAGAGGGGCTGTTTCCAAGGGCCTGGAGTGAAAGGTCGAGGGGTAATGGGTTTAAATGAGAGAGGAGTGGAGTTAGCTAGAAATAAAGAAGTTTTTTACCATGAGAGTGGTAGAGCACCGGAACAGGCTGCCCAGGGAGGTGGTTGGGGCCCCATCCGTGGAGACATTCAAAGTGGGGTTTGATGAGGTTCTGAGCAACCTGCTCTAGTTGAAGATGTCCCTGCTTTTAGCACAGGGGTTGGACTAGATGACCTCTAAATGTCCCTTTCAACCCTGACATTTCTATGATGAACTCACTAAAGCAGCAACCTTAGCTGATGAGAAAAACATATTTTATCTGGATATAAATGCCATTGTGCTTCCAATAATACATATATCCATATTTTTATTAACCAAACTATGTTTTTGTATGTCTTTGGCCTAAAACTTAGAAATGCAGAGAGCAGAGAAGTTGGTCTGGGGCCCCAAAATGTGTGTTTGGTTTTGTATTTCTACATGGTACCGCAGGGTACCCAGCCTCGTGGGGACTAATGGAACAGCTTGCATAAATGAGCAGCTCTAGTTTATAGTTTATAACCAACACAAGTGGTACAAGCAATTTAACTGCTTTGTTTGGGTGCTTCTATACATAGTTGACTTTTTCAATTACAGAAATACATAATTTAATTTTATTATTTTTCTTTAATTTCCGATACCTGGAGATATTATTTTTATTAATTACATTGCTTTCTTCCATCCAACCAAACCCAGATGCATGAATTCTGTTCTAGCTGAAAAGCAGTAATTATTAAAATTATTATTAAAAATAATTTCATATGTGCTGAACTCTCACTATGGTACGTGCATAATTTCACATAATAATGTGAAGTTTGTACACAAATGTCAATAATAAACCATGCTTCAACCCAGGCTGCTTTCTGCTTTCAGTGCTCTGAGAGGTTTTCTTTATGACTTGTTTTGTTCTAAGGCATTTTTCTACCTGCTGCCCTATCTGTGTATCTCAGGACTTGTGATGCTTCTTATCTGGAGCTGGTAGCATTCATCTTCTCTGGCTGGGGAAATGAGTCAGCAGAAATGAGTGTGCATCACTGAACACAGTCTCAGAGAAAAAAAAACCCAAAACAAACAAACACCCTGCCACACAATAAAATATTTAATATTACATATCAACCTTACTTGAGCAAAAATAAACCTTTTTAATTGAGGAGGTAATTGGGAGCTGCAAAGGGATGGGAGAATAGGCTTTTGTTCGAAAAATTATGATGAAAGTAGTGGGGTCAGAGCAAAATAGATATTTTCCTTTTTTTTCTAACAAAGTATTACTTTTCATTAACTTCATTTTGTTTCACTAGGCAATAGAAACAGAACATGCAAATGTTACAACAAATACGCTGGGATGTTTATGAACCTGCAGATGTTCCCAGTAGATTAAGTCCTGGATCTGCAGTACAGATGGAAAGTGATAAATGATTAAGATGTTATAGGATATAAATAACAATACTATAATGTAGTATGTAGAGATAGCAGCAAAAACAAGGAACACTTATTTTCTGGCTTGATAAGCATCTGGTTTGTGGCTTATGACAAATTGCAACAGTTCTGGCTCCTACTCAAAGAGTAACTCAGTGTATTTCTCAGGGTCCTGGGGGCACCAACCCCTGACCGTCCCTGCCTGGCCACCCCCCACCAGGGCTCTGCCCCTAGTTGGTGGTGGGATGGTCCCTGGGCAGCAGTCCTGCCCTAGCACACCCCTGTGGGGAGCCCTACAATGTCTGACAAGGATGCTTCTGCCAGCTGCCAAGGAGGAGTTCTTCTTTCTTCTGTACTTGGAAACAACATTTATCAGGAAGTCTTCCAGAAAAGATTCCCTTTGTGGGAAATACCTAACCCAGATACTTAGAAAGGTGGCAGTACTGTGCAGAGCTGCTGGTGGGGTCCAATGAAGAAAGAAGGGTTAAGTGTAATTCCTGTGCTTGCTGCTGCCCTTTAGGTCACTGTGTTGCTAATGAGCATGAACCAGACACCTACTTTTATTTATAAGTTAACCACCAAAAGTGATTTAACCATGGATGAAGTTTTTTTTTGCTTGGCTACCTTGCTAACTTCAGAACTATCTGCAGCTGCTGGTGTTGTTTCAACATTTTGTCCTTAAGCCCAGTAAACACCATTGTCTGAAATGGGAAAAAAAAAAAAAAGGGTAGCATCCACACCAAGCAAACCCTCACAGATTTATTTTTTTTTTATTCTTCTCTATTTCCTTCTGCACAAGCAAGGTGGTCCCCTGAGGAGCCAAGCTGATTCTGCCCCATTTGTGCCTTGCATTTCTGAGAGACTCTGGAGAAGTTCATGTTGTCTGGGGTAACATAAGGTCAGTATGAGTGATCATTAAGATATGTGTAATGTAAAGGAACATAAAGGACAATCTACTCTAAAGTGGTCTTTATTCTTCAAAGGCAGTCACATCCCTATCTTAAAACCCTTAAGTATTACATGCTAAAGAGTTTTCTCCTGAATAGTCAACTTCTGATATAGAATGACCATAATTATTGCAGGTATTATAAACTTCTGTTCACAAGCTAAGAACTGTATCTAATCAAAATCATCCTATAGACTGTATAAAGATGTGATACCCTTTAGCAACACTGAATGCAGATCACCTTCAAAGGTTTCTGAACACATTATCTGCACTATTAAATTAAAAATAGCATCAAACTGAAAAACTGTTTCATCCACATTTCATATCTCTAATCAAGACATTTAAAATGAGAAAAGAGATAAGCCAGTTCAATCTCAGCATCCTAAAAAGTACAATTTGCAACTGTCAAATATTAAAACACTATTTTCTAACAGTCCTTAGAACTCTTCCACACTCTCATATATACCCCTCAACCTCAAGATGCCAATGTGAAGCCTGATCTTGCAGCATCAGGTCTTCCTTGCAGCAACAAATAGGATGTCTCTTCTGGTGGGGGGTGAATCTTGAACTAGAAAGTGTATACCTAGCTGGAAAGCATAGCTATGGTGCATGGAAAATGTGTGTTGTGCTTTCTTCATAGAGTAGTAGTTCCTCTGAGTGTTCACTGGGCAGACCTTGATTATTTATTTATTCATGAGGCTTTTACTGCATTATAAATGAATAAACAAAAATTAAAATGAAGTAGACAACTGAAGCTGTAGACAGTGTTCTCACTCCATATCCCTGAATTCTTCCCCTTACCCACCCAAATTTCTTCAAACTGTGGGAGCACAGATTTAAAAGCTGTGTAAAATCAGAATGGAGTAAAGCATGAGAGTGGAGTTAAGTATATGTCCAAATATTTTTTAAAAAATATATTCTGTATGTGTGTAATCAGTCTAATTTTCATGGACCCACAAATTAAAGCAAAGGGGGAAGACTTCTCATGCATTCAGATTTTAGGATAATTGAGAAAACAAGCTGAAAATGTATAAATTTCTGAAGTGACACATACCATATTGTCTGGTAAAGGAGAGTAAGAAAGAATGATGTGCAGATTTGCTTTTGCTGTTGACAGTGGTTGAAATGTAGAGAAAAAGAAAAGCCAACTAGGACATAAGATGTTCAGTTAGCATAAGAGATCTAATAACAGATTGAAAAAAGCCAGTTTCCTGAGATTTGAACACAAGATGAAGAAGACAAACTATCCAGGTACCATTTAAAAACCAGAAACACAATAGGAATGGAGACAATTATATGCAGTGCTAGGAATTCTTTGTTGAATTTAAATAAAGATATGGAAATCAATAGTTGCCTGGTACTGTAGTGACAACAGCTGTCAAATCAATTGAGCTGATTTGGGGTAATTTATTGGGGACTTATGGTTTGCTGCTGAAGAAAAAGCACAATGATGATGAAAAAGAGTCTTTATAGAAGCTGTTGCCAAGAAGAAGGAAAACAAAACCAAAACCAAGCGTATGTTATAAAAGCAAGCACATGCTATAGTTACCAAGAAAATGAATAAAAATAAAAGGCTATGCCATTAAATTAATATGTGCTTACACAACAGACTTGTACAGATAACTTGAAAACCACAAAGACACTTGTTTTTAGGCTCATCATCATGAATATGTGGATAGTCTCTAAACAGTAAAACTAAGCACTATGTAGAAGTATTCCTTTAAGTGAGCTCTCTTAATCTGGTGATTACATATGTGCTTTATTTACAGTATGACATTACCTCAGCAATGTATTATTCCTGTCCCCTTCTCATTGCTAATCAAGTTTCAAGAATCACCTTCTGAGTTGCAATTCATAATCACCATATTGTTTGCACAGATCAAGGGATTAATGGCTCCATGGGCACCTCACTTTCCTACACAACCCTAGTAATCAATCAGCCACATACTCTGCCTAATGATTGCTCCATCATCCACCTCTGAAAATTACCTCTCTTGAGCACCAAGTTGTACCTTCCCAGGGCAGAGACAACCTGTTCTGTGGCTGGCCCAGAGCTATGCTGCCTTGGTACCTGCTTGCCACTGCTGATTATTTTACCTGCCTCTCTCCCAGGGTGGGTGTTTACATAGGTCTGCTTCTTCTAGTCAAATCTTGACCTTCAAATCTTGAACAAATATATTTATCTTCAAGACTTATTGAAATTTCAGTTGGTTTTTTTGGTTTTTGTTTTTTTCCCCCAGTTGCAGACTGAATAGGTTTTAGTGTTTAGTCAGGGAGGATTATGGAGGCAGTAGGCACAGTAAACACACTGGCTTTATTTCCTTAGACAGCCAAGGCAAAAGTGTTCTTTAATTAAGACTATGTGAGGCTCTTCTCTTTGGGTTTTGTTCACTGCTTTTGGTCTTTCCCTTTGATTATTTTGAGTTCAACCCTCTGGCTACAATACAGTAAGTAAGATTTTTTACAGAAACTGATGGCTCTATGTGCATCATTTTTCTTAATGTCCAATTCAAAGTGTATGAGAAGATCTGCTATTTCAGAACATAATTGCTCCTATGTTTATAGAAAGTCAGGATTTGTCAGTGTCTTATGTTTTCCACAGCAAGAGCCAAAAAATATATAGCAGTATATAAGGAAGATATGTAGGAGAGCAAAGTATGGTGTTGGAATCTCTGTGATCTAATGCATGAACAAAACGTGAGGTATTAATCATAAGTGTACTGGAGACATAGATGAAATATTGCCTGTTTTAAGAATGGCAGACAAAAGGCAGACAACTGATGGAAATGCAAGGTAGAAAGCATCTGAATAAACTTACTAAGGGCCAGTATCCATAGTCAATTAATTCAAGCTGCTGACCTCAGCCATTTCATCACCAATGGTGCTGTTATGCTCAATGTTTGTTTTTCTGACTTAATAAACACTTTTTTTTTTTCCTTTGTAATATATAAACCCCATGTTAAACCAAGTCGCTGCACAAGAGTAGGAAAGTCTCATTCTGGAGGAACTAGGATTTGAAACACCCTAAGGAGCAGGGAGTTATAGCTAGTGGCTGAGGAGCCAGGCACCCCCAGTGAGGATCAAGGTCTTGGCATCCCTGAAATGGCAGTGGGCCAGAGAGACAGTGTGGCCACTCCACCAGAAGGAAATCACAGAGAAAAAGCAATTAATGTGTCACAAAAACCACAGCAGTATACCATCAGGAAAGTGAGAGGAAAGAGAGTTGTAACAATGATTCTAATAGATCCTGGATTAATGAAATGCTTCCAGAAATGCTTTTGCCCAGATAGAAAGACGAAATGATAAAGTCTGTGTGCAAATTCTGTTAGCAAGGCAATTAATTCCTCATGAGGACTACAAATAAAAGAGATATTTAAGGGAAACATATGTTCTCTAATATTGTTCTTGTTTTCATTATAGTGCAGAGAATGTCGGAACACATGTAAACACTTAATGAGAACTATTTTTTTTAAATGATGTGTGTACTAGACTGTCATTTTGTTGGTCAGGTGCTTTTGTGTATCAAGCCTTTGAGGGAATGCATCAAGCCATTTGCAGCTCGTTGGAGGAGTGAGGTTTGTATGCCTTATCCTCATGCCATTTCTGACCATCACATTTGTACTCCGTATGCCTTCTTTTTAAGTAGTAGTTATGTATTAAAAAATAAAGTATTACCTTTGGTATGTACAGACCAAAGCATGAAAAGTGTGCAAACTGCACAGGGATAAATATGTAAGCAGTGCTATACAAATACATATCTGCTCCCTTTTTCAGTGTGGAGTATTTTTCCATGGCTGTTGATGGGTTGCAGATCACTGTCGATACCTTTTTGTCCCTCCTTCATCTAAAATCTAGATGAATCTAGACCAGATTTCCTTCAGTCTGGGCACCTATTCACTCACTTTGCTCTGTCCATAGTGCTTCTATATTACTCAATACACAATCCAGGTAAGACAAATAAAATCTGAAGTAGGGCAAAGCCATGGCACCTCAATCCCTTGAATTCACTCATGAATATCTCTGCAGCTCAGCATATCTCAAGCCACAGATACACGTTGATATACACGTTTTCTTCTAAACCTCTTTAAAAATGTATGTTCCATTCTTTTGTTAACTACACATTCTGCCATATTACCTGTGTTTAGAAAAATAATTATTATAAAACTAGAAGTGTAGGCCTGAACTTGCCCTGTTTGACACCCCTGAGTTCATTTACATGCACGTGAAGTGAGAGCAAATTGAACAAAACCAAACCAGTCAGTTGGCAGTGATGTTAAGGTACCCTTTCCATCCCTTCTGAACAAATGAAAATGATATAAAATGAGGTAATTTCCATTAAAAGGCAGCACAAAATTCTACTGATCTTTAAAGTGTTCCATTCTCCCATTTTTTTTATTTGCTATTGCAGACCTCAAATATAGGTATTCATGGAAGCTGATAAAGGATCTCATCTGCAGTGTTACATGAACAGCAATAAATGTTATATGGGAGAGGTAACATTCTATGGGAAAAGTAACAATCTGGGATATTCAGCATAAGCCACACTTTTGATGCATTAATTTGAACTTTTTTGAGCATTAGAAAGTTTCTGTAAAATGTTTCAGATATTTGTTACACACGGTTTGACTGCCTATCTGATCTTTCTAAAACCCTGATTCTTTAGTCAAGTCTAAAATATTCCCAGTTTGGAAAGACTGCTAGCCTTTTTAATCTCTGACATATGTGATATTTAATATGGCTTTTTAATATTACTTTTCTTTTTTCTTCTTTTTGCTTTACAAAATATCTAGAAGGGGGATATGTGTTGAAATGAAGGATACAAGTAATGGTGTTATTGGTATTATTATTAATGGTGAATTCAGCCAGAGTGATTCAGACTGACCTCCAAATTAAATTAGAAGGTAGTGGATTTTAAATGGAGAGTCTGAGGCTCAGAAATCATGGATCTTTGCCTTTGAAATGCACTTTTTGCTTTGGCTTGATGTAGTGTAATCTTGTTGGTATGCAAGTCCTGGCACTGTCTAATCTATTTACTCAAGTTGCTTCTTAACCTGGGATAATTTCAGGGAAATCAGAGGATTTCAGGGTAAGAGAGTTTTATAGAAAATAATCAAGCTGGATAGAACTGGTGTGTCTAAGAGTGTGTGAATATTGTGTACCATTTTGGTCTAGAGGGCACTCTAAGTACATTTTTTTTTTTTCAGTTAAGAAATGAACACATGCAGGAGTGGTTTCTAACGTTATCCAGAACCAAAGAGTCACATTGTTTAGAAAAGAGGACATTCTCTTGACTTCTTAGTCTTTGAAAGTGTCTCCATAGTCATCACAACACCAAAATCCATTGGGCTTTCACAAGATCAGGAGATCTCCATGCTTTGAGACATGTACCCTTTCTCTAATGAAAGGAGACTTGGTGCTTTTGACTATCCCATGTCATTTATTTTTTGGGTGGTGCAGGTTTGGGGAAAAGAAGACATTTGTGAGGTGAGTTTCCATGGATGAGAGGCCAAGCCCTTTCTCTTCTGCTAACATTCTCTTCCACTTTCTCTCCTTAGCAGTCAGCATGAAGCACTTCTGCTGAAATGTTTGTAATATGGTGTTATAAAAGCAATCAGTCACTTAACATTTAGAAAGAGTTAATCTTAGCTTATTAACAGCTTTGCTAGCCAGAGGTGAAAACTACTGAACGTCTGAATAAATCTAGTCTATTCATCACTTCATGGAGTCTATAATCCTTAGAGGGTGTCAAACATTTACAAGACATCCCCAAATGCTGCATTTTGAATTGATTTGGATCTCACACTTATTTGAAAGACATTTACCAAGCAGACAGTTCCCTCCTGACTAAATGTCTGAGGAGGGATTTTGGTTATTTTAAAAGGATGTGAAATCTCCTAAGCTNGCTCTGTCCATAGTGCTTCTATATTACTCAATACACAATCCAGGTAAGACAAATAAAATCTGAAGTAGGGCAAAGCCATGGCACCTCAATCCCTTGAATTCACTCATGAATATCTCTGCAGCTCAGCATATCTCAAGCCACAGATACACGTTGATATACACGTTTTCTTCTAAACCTCTTTAAAAATGTATGTTCCATTCTTTTGTTAACTACACATTCTGCCATATTACCTGTGTTTAGAAAAATAATTATTATAAAACTAGAAGTGTAGGCCTGAACTTGCCCTGTTTGACACCCCTGAGTTCATTTACATGCACGTGAAGTGAGAGCAAATTGAACAAAACCAAACCAGTCAGTTGGCAGTGATGTTAAGGTACCCTTTCCATCCCTTCTGAACAAATGAAAATGATATAAAATGAGGTAATTTCCATTAAAAGGCAGCACAAAATTCTACTGATCTTTAAAGTGTTCCATTCTCCCATTTTTTTTATTTGCTATTGCAGACCTCAAATATAGGTATTCATGGAAGCTGATAAAGGATCTCATCTGCAGTGTTACATGAACAGCAATAAATGTTATATGGGAGAGGTAACATTCTATGGGAAAAGTAACAATCTGGGATATTCAGCATAAGCCACACTTTTGATGCATTAATTTGAACTTTTTTGAGCATTAGAAAGTTTCTGTAAAATGTTTCAGATATTTGTTACACACGGTTTGACTGCCTATCTGATCTTTCTAAAACCCTGATTCTTTAGTCAAGTCTAAAATATTCCCAGTTTGGAAAGACTGCTAGCCTTTTTAATCTCTGACATATGTGATATTTAATATGGCTTTTTAATATTACTTTTCTTTTTTCTTCTTTTTGCTTTACAAAATATCTAGAAGGGGGATATGTGTTGAAATGAAGGATACAAGTAATGGTGTTATTGGTATTATTATTAATGGTGAATTCAGCCAGAGTGATTCAGACTGACCTCCAAATTAAATTAGAAGGTAGTGGATTTTAAATGGAGAGTCTGAGGCTCAGAAATCATGGATCTTTGCCTTTGAAATGCACTTTTTGCTTTGGCTTGATGTAGTGTAATCTTGTTGGTATGCAAGTCCTGGCACTGTCTAATCTATTTACTCAAGTTGCTTCTTAACCTGGGATAATTTCAGGGAAATCAGAGGATTTCAGGGTAAGAGAGTTTTATAGAAAATAATCAAGCTGGATAGAACTGGTGTGTCTAAGAGTGTGTGAATATTGTGTACCATTTTGGTCTAGAGGGCACTCTAAGTACATTTTTTTTTTTTCAGTTAAGAAATGAACACATGCAGGAGTGGTTTCTAACGTTATCCAGAACCAAAGAGTCACATTGTTTAGAAAAGAGGACATTCTCTTGACTTCTTAGTCTTTGAAAGTGTCTCCATAGTCATCACAACACCAAAATCCATTGGGCTTTCACAAGATCAGGAGATCTCCATGCTTTGAGACATGTACCCTTTCTCTAATGAAAGGAGACTTGGTGCTTTTGACTATCCCATGTCATTTATTTTTTGGGTGGTGCAGGTTTGGGGAAAAGAAGACATTTGTGAGGTGAGTTTCCATGGATGAGAGGCCAAGCCCTTTCTCTTCTGCTAACATTCTCTTCCACTTTCTCTCCTTAGCAGTCAGCATGAAGCACTTCTGCTGAAATGTTTGTAATATGGTGTTATAAAAGCAATCAGTCACTTAACATTTAGAAAGAGTTAATCTTAGCTTATTAACAGCTTTGCTAGCCAGAGGTGAAAACTACTGAACGTCTGAATAAATCTAGTCTATTCATCACTTCATGGAGTCTATAATCCTTAGAGGGTGTCAAACATTTACAAGACATCCCCAAATGCTGCATTTTGAATTGATTTGGATCTCACACTTATTTGAAAGACATTTACCAAGCAGACAGTTCCCTCCTGACTAAATGTCTGAGGAGGGATTTTGGTTATTTTAAAAGGATGTGAAATCTCCTAAGCTTGTAAAATATGCTTAAGATCCTGTGACTTGAGATGGGAGAAGAGGCTTTTTGATAGCTAGCAACAGAAGCTTTCAAACTTCCATGGACCCTTGTGGTCAAGGGGTGTCCATGCCTGTCAAAAAACAAAACAAACCAAAAAAAAACCAAAAGGAAAGTGGTTGCTTTACTTTTACTTTACTTTTACTTTTAGTTTCTAAGTTTTGCCGAAGTGAGGCCCAAATTTCATGGGTTAATCTTATTTAATTTTAATGCATCTACTAGTAGAAGGAACAGCTGAGCAATCAGACATTGATGAAGTTCCATCTATGCTGACATCGATCCATTTATGTTCATTTCCTAGCAATTGCAGCAAGTGTAAGTAATCAAAACTATTAAAAGTGCTGTTTCTTTGTTTCTTTACAGGGTGACTTAAGAACTCCAATATAAGAAAGAGGGTGAGAATGATGTAGCTGACATATGTTTGAAATGAAAACCTGCAAGAAACATTTGCTTTGCCGACGGAAAAGGAGAAAATACTTTTAATATATTAGTAAGATTAAAATTCCTGTTTTGACTGAAGGGACCTGCTGGAGGATGAGATGGTTGTAAATCCTTGTTCATGAGCAAACATTTCAGTATCTGCTACAGAAGACTACCTATGCAAGTTTTGCATGCACAGTGTATATATAGTAGGTGGCTTTCGTAAACGCTGAGAGGAAAACATCTGAGTGAGCAGAACAGAAAGGACTATTGACAATTTATAAAATAGATGGTGTACGTTTTAACTGACTTCAGACAGGAACACGTGAGCTTTCAGGTTGCTTCCAGGGCAGAATAAAATGGTATCATTTTAGGAGCATTGATCCTTGCAAAATAGATTGAAGTATCCCCAATAATTTAGCCAGAGAGTCTGCACAACTAGACAGTCAGTCTGACTTTTGTCTGTTGGTAGGAAGTAGAGGAGTAGAGGAGGGAGGATCCATGTTTAGGAAAGTGAAAGTGGGGTTTCAGTAAACCAGGTTTCCAAGCATCAGTCTTTGCTACTCCAAACTACCCCCTATTTCAAGCCATTTTCATACTATTTTACACTGGCTTCTCTTATTACAGCTGAACAGAAATTTTCCAATAGAAAATGTTGAAAGAGGTCATTTTGATGAAATAGAAACATTTAATTGGACTATGCCTGTTGTAGAAATAGAAAAAATATATTTGTAGGAAATACTGGAACAGAAATTCCATTTTCAGCTGATGATTTATTTAATCTGAAGTAAAAATAATGATACTGTGCTACACTGTATAAAATGTTTAAATGGAAAACAGAACAAAACACTTTTCCGTGCCATCAAAATAGAGTATTGCAATCAACCTCCAAGTGATTTTGAAATTGTGTTTCGTGGGAGACTGAAAAGTGTTCACTTTTCCTCCATTTCAGGAAGGAGAAATGTTCAACGTCAGGTAATTTCCCATGGAAAGCCAACATTCCACACAAGCCAGCTCCAGCCCCTGCTCTGTTCTTGCCCCAGTCCTCTGCTTGTCTGATGGCAGCTCACATCTCTACAAACAAAAGGGGAGAAGTGTTAGATCTGTGGAAAGGGGCAGGATCAGGATGTGTAGGAGACAGGGGCAGAAGGCAGTGGGATGACTCTGGTCTCTCTGGGGGGACAAAGGTATTGGGGTCACACAGTGCAGCTTCCCCATGAGGAAAGCCTGTGTTTCCCTGATGACCAATGGGGAAGATTTAAGTCCTTGCAGTCTCAGTGACCTCTTTTCCTAGACCTTCCAAAAGCCTCCTGACATCCCAGGTGTCTTCTCATGAGTCCCAAACCTCTGCCAGTTCTCACCAGCTCCCACCTACTGCTGCAGGGATTGTGGTCGTGGCTGGGCATCGGGACCTGGTGACCTGCTTTCCAGCCAAAGCAAAACTCAGAGCATCACAGGAGGGAGAAGACCTTTGTGTGACAGCCACACCTGAGCTTCAGCTGAAAGATCTGCTGTATTTGCAAATCCTAGGTCAGAGGGCATGAAGGCTATGGGATGTTAAATGTTGGGAGGACCAACAGGATCATTTGGAAGTGCTTTCCCTGCCAAGTATCAGCAAATCAAACTGAACCATTGGAACAATTTGCTGTTGTGTCAAGGGCAGAAACTGAAGTTTAATTATTAAAGTATGAATGAAGGGAAATTTGTTCCCCCTTTGTATACACACCTGGATGCCCCTTCAGATCTGATATTGGCACAGTTGCCCCGGGTCTGCAGGTGTCTGGGGGAGCTTTGTGCCCAAAGGCAGAGAACAGGCAGCCTCTGGCCTCCAGCTCCCTCTTTGCAAAGCATGGCCTGCGGGAACAGTGGGCACCAGCAAACCCCTAGGCTGGATCTTCCATCATGAACACGTCTCATGGATAAACCCACACCACAGCTAAAGAACTAGCTCTGTAACAGTAAAACAAAAGGGCAGAGAGTGACACGGGGAGGAGACATCCCCAAGGCAGCATTCACTGCAAACCGTCCTCTGAATGAGCAATAGTTAAATGTTTGTCCTTGCCTCTTCCTTTCAAAAGTAGGGCAAATATCTATAGAGTTCCCAGTGGGGAGGTAATCTAACTTTAACTTTTTTATAGTCAAGTAAAACACCTGAGACCTGTGTTAGGGATGCAAGCAGGTCGTCTGAATTATGATTATTCAATCTGGTATTATTTTAATCTGACATGCCTCTCACGTGCTTCATTTAGATTCATCTTGACCTGAAAACTATAATGTCGATGCCTTTACACTTACAGGTGATTTCTCTTGTTACAGGTTTTTTGTTTGTTTGGGTTTTATGTATATATAAATATATAGAAATATATTAATTTTTTTAATTTAAGTATTTATTTAAATAGTAAAACCCTGCTTGTGAGGCAGACTGGCATTTTTCACTATCTCCAGTCTCCCCAGCGTGGTCTGGGTCCCCTTCAAGCAGCAGTCTTCTGCTTTTGGTCTGGCTCTTGCTAATTGTTGCGAGAAGATTAAGACCCGCGGGAGGTGCGAGCGAACACCTCCGCCGCAGCCGCAGCGTTCGCCAGCTGCCGCTCCCCCCGATCGCTTATCAGACAATAGCGGAAGAAATTAAGGAGGGTGAGAAAATGACTGATCCTTCTGGATGAGATAATGGATGAGCCCGGGATGACCTGTTTTTTTCCTTGCGCTGGAGCGGTGCTGAAGACAGAGGGCACCAGCGCCCAGCCCACAGCCGTCGCCCCGCCGCCAGCGCTCCAGATCAGGGCGGCCGGAGAGGCGGCAATGCCAGCTCCGAGCAGCCTGGGAGCCGCTGCCTCCCCCGGCCAGGTACGTCTGGGGGGTGACCCTCCAAACCACGGGGCCGCCTGTGGGGCAGGCGCTGCAGGAGAAAGAGACGGGAGAGGGGCTCGCCGGCTGCCCCGGGGGAGCCTACTTGAGGCGGCTATGCCTGCGTGCACGTGTGGATGGATGCACGGGCAGGACGGTGGCTCTCCTCGGAGCATCGCCTTTGCCGTCAGCGTCTCCGCTATGCTCGGCGGGCGGGACCGCCGCGGCCCCGGCCCCGCACGCTGGTTAGGGACGGGGTGGGGAGCGGCGGCCGGTCTGGGGCGGAGTGCCCCGGGCTTGTGTGTGCGACTTTGCCCGCGGGAAAACCGCTGTAGCAGCGCCGGGGAGGAGGGCAGAAGTTTTGGGGGAAGCTCTCAGCTGGTGTCCACAGGCGGTGTCGGGGCCGGGAAGGCGAGACACTGGGGCACCGGGACAGCGGGTGCCGGGAGAGCGGAACAGGGTGCCGGCGGGCAGGGATGCTGGTCGGGGTTCGGAGGGCAGGGATGCGGGCCGGGGTTCGGAGGGCAGGGATACTGGCCGGGGTT
>VYZU01079636.1:2514-25269 GCA_013401355.1 Ceyx cyanopectus
TTTTTTTTTTTTTTTAAAGAAGGAGCTGAAATTGCTTTCCATTAATTTCATGTTCTTACTGATGTGATGCAGAAAAATCTCATTTGATGATATCAAAATAATTCTTGCTGGTGTTTTCAGGTAGTACTCAGACTGAAGGGTGGAAGAGTTGACAAAAAGGGTTTAGTTGACAGCCCCCTGGGTAGAGTTACACCCTCTAGGAATGCCAGTAAAACCTTGGCAGGAAACTAAGGCAGGTTTGTCTGGAGCAGGGAAGTTGCACACTTCCATATTAGGGCTGTGGAAAACTTCCAAAGCTGCTCATGCACTTAAAAGTGTCTGTTTCTAAGTCTACACACCATTTCTCTTTATTCCTAAGTGGAAAATAGGTAGATATTTTTTACATGCAGCTGGCAGGTTTTAATTTATTGCATTTTATTTCTTTTTATATAAATTTTGTTTCTTGCAGTGGACCCAGTTTCTTTCTGCTGCTGTTCTCCAGAGATTGTCTTTCTGGGAGCACGTGAGCTGTTGATGTACCTGTTTCAAAGCTGCTTTTTCTTGAGCATTGCAGACTTTCTCTTCTCCTGGACCAGCTGGAGCTGTAGAATTTGTGTTATTGTCAGGTTGTTAGTGCTGTGGAGCTCAGGTAGTAATCTGAACAGCTTTATGGTGCTGTTCTCAATCCTTTGCAGGAACAACACTGGGAAACTGCTGGTTGGTGCCTTGTGTCTCTGGAAGAGCTCTTGCTGCTGCTGAGGGTGAAGCAGAGGGACAGAAATGAGGCTACATTAGTTCTATGCTGTTTAGGGAGCTTGAAGTGAGCCTTGATTTGTGAAAATGACATTTCAGGTGTTGGTTTGTTGTTTGTTTTTTTTCTTTTAAGATATAAATGTGACCAGGTAAAACTCATTAGGAAAACATCCTTAGTAAAATCCATATTTGGCCATTTCTAGTTGTGTTTTGCAGTTAAAATGCCAACACATATCAGGCTAGGAATGTTGTTTGTGTTAGATGAAGCTTGAGTTTAAACTCAAGTTTACCATTAATTCAGTATAAACAAGAAGTTGGTCTATATTGTGTCTATTGATTTCTTTGTAGAGCATGACCAAAATATATTGCTAATTTTAACACGTCTCTCGTTGTCTTGTGAGAGTGAATTGATTGATAGTCCTCCTGTTGTCTTCCATCTTCAGGTTATACAGACAAAATATTTAGTATATTGAGTGGCTTAAAATCTTATCTAAAATATTAACTGCATACATATTGGTGTGGGATTTTTAGTATGTGCCAGCTGCATTTTTAACATCTATCTAAAACTTCAAAATGATCTGGGAATGGAGTAATAAGGGAACTGAACAGAAGATGCAGGGAAACATTATTGAGTGTAATTCATAGCTATTAGCATATAATATATGAGAAAAATCAAGGGTTTAATTAAAAAATTTCAAGGGTTTAATTTAAAATAACACTGCTTTACAAACTTGGCTTCTCTAGTTCTGTCAGAGGATGTGTTTAAAACTTAAAAGATCTAGGTAAAGCCATGGTGAAGTAGTTGAATTTCACATTTTACATGCTGCTGGGGATGTCTTGTAACCAGATATCTTGAATTTTCTCCTGTGTTGCCTTACTGTTGGGAGGATGCTGTGGAGATAAATATACTTCAGTAAAAAATAAAAATACTCAAGTATTTTTAGTCTTTTGTAAGAGAATGGCAATGACTGTTTCTGTTTGTATTTTTTTGGTGTGTTGAATGCTATTGTCTGAGTGTTACCCCAAGAGCTGTTGTGACCACTGAGATGATTAAACCAGACAGCTTTGCTCATAGGACAAATGCTGCTTGGATGGGGATGTTTGGCTGGTTTTCAATGCAACACCTCTCCTGCTCCAGTTTCTTTCTGCACCAACTTCATGAGTCATAATCCTTGCCAAAGAACACAGCTTAAAATAATCACTGATTGTTTCTTTGCAATTCTCTTCAGTGCCCTGCTGCAGCTCAGCAAGAGTGGAAATGACAATATCATTGTCATCCTTTCGTGTTGGCTTTGGAGGTACAAAACCTTCCCTGGGTGAGAGGAGTAATCCAGGAGGAGGGTTGAATGGTGCTGTCAAGAAAACAGGTTTTGGTTTGATGCAAGAAATGGATATACCAGCCACTGTGTATCATCTCTTGCATGTGTTCTCTGCTTTGTGTATTGCTTTTATTTTGGTAACCTTGAAAATATCTCTGCTATCAGATTCCCTTGCCAGAGGACAGTAATAAGCATGCAGAGAACTGGAGAATGAACTTTGTCAATATTGCTTATGACAGGGAGCTCTGAATTAGGTATTATTCATACAAGCACTTGTAAGATACTGAATTTTAAAAAGCTTCTCAACTGAAAAAAAACCCAACCCCCCAAAAAAATACCAAAAAACCTCAAATTCCAATCAAACCACAAACCAACCAAAACCTTCATCTCTTTTCCCTTGTGCTTGTTCATTCCATTAGTTTTATTTGGAATATTTCGAAACTAATCTCTAATATTAGTACTTGGGAAGCAAGCTACATAACACCTGATAATTCAGAAGGAGGCAGAGAGAGACTTAAAAGGATGGGAGGCAATATTCTCTCAGTACTCTTTCAGGACTCCATGAATCAACAAAAGGGCCTTTTATTTTTCTCTTTTGTCACCAACACCTTTAATGTGGGAAGGACTCAACTCCTGAGAAATTATTTAATCTTGGTTTTTTTTCCTTCAATTTTTTAAAGAAGGTTGTGATTCTTCACAAAAAGTTTCTACATCTCTGTCAGTCTCCAGAATGAGAGATGTCCTGTCCAGCCAAAAGTAAAACTCTTTCAGGGTTGTCAGGAACATAAAGAATACAACCCTGTAGTTAAGGTGTATTTGAGAGGTGACCATCAACAAGCTGGGCTTTGTGTGCTGTGTGAAAACTGTCATGTCATAGCACTCCAGAAATGGAAATATAACAAATTCCCTAATTACTCTTTTTAAGGAATTACTGGTGTGTCCCTGTGTGTTCCTGGAGCTCCTGTTAGGGGAGATGGAGATCAGAGAAGAGCTGACTGCCCCTGCCCTGTGGATGCAAAACTCTGTCCTAATGCTGATGTCCCTCTGCCCTTGTCTGAAAATGACAGCTTGGTTTTCCCCTCTGAGATGCAGCTGCTAACTGGTCAATACCCCAAGTGCCCTACCATCAAACAACCCTGTTTTGTGCCTTCTGACACCTGCAGGGTGTGAGCCAGGGTGACTTGTGCTGCAGTTCAGAGCCAGCCAGAGTTTGGCCATCTCTCTGCTGTCACAGGTTGGCTCTGAACTGGATGCTGGAGAATATGCTGTTGCTATAGCAATGCAAGTCCTTTTGAAGGCAGGTTTCTTCAATCTCCTAAAGTGCTTGGTGCATTGATCTGAAAGTACCTTGTCAGTTAGCACATAGCTGGAGTGAAGACTGGGAAGTAGAGATTGCTTTCAAATACCTTTTCTTCCTTAGTTTTTTCCCCAGATAATTGTTGGTTGAAACTCTCGTTCATAAAACAGCTTTTCAAGGCTTTTATGCTGGGAACAATTATTCTATTTAACATATTTAGCTTGAACACACCTATGGATTGAGCCATTGTAACAGCTCACTAGTGTTTAGAGCAAAGCTAACACTGTTTGACTTGCACAGGATCCTACAGTAGTTGTATTTATTATATTTATTACTTGGAAAATATGTTTTTAGAGAGTTTCCTCCATGATTTTGGTTACCTCTAAACAGTTGTGAAAACACATTGCTTTATTCATAATGCTCTTTGACTTGATTTTTTTTTCCTGAGTTAAAATGCTTGCCTTGCTTCCGTATTATATCTATTACAGAACCTAAATTTTTGTGTATAAACATTGCTTCTTCACTGTGGTTTTGTTACCAAATTCAGAAAAGGCTGGGAATTTGGTGTCCCATCAGATATAGATTTTTTTTTTTCTTGTGCCAAGTGAGATTTTCTTTTCCAAGGAGTTGAGAGGCAACTTGTATAATGCAAGTACTCCAGACAGCAGTGACACCCATTTCTACATGTGCTCTGAGGATGGAATTGAATCAGAATCACAGAATTGGTAATTTTTTTCTTTTCCTTCTTGTAAAAGATCAGACAATTATAAAACTGAGAAATACAAAGCATAGTGAGAACTTCTCCCAGTCAAGAGATGATGTGACTGTGTGCAGCATGTTCTTTCATGTGGACTGGAATGTCCATATTTAAATGTGCCTTTCTTACTGAAAGGGACTCCAGAAGAGAAGGATTTTGAAGTGCCCTGTTCAGCTCCATCTTGTGCAACTTTTTGTGTGACAGTCTTCAGCTTGCTTTCTCTGAAATAATAGATGCAGATGAGATTTCAACAAACAGAGGTTCTGGTTGCCTTGTGGAGCTGCTGCTGGGAGCAGCTGAGACAGATCTGCTTCCTCAGCCTCTGGATGTGTGGGTCTGACCTGCAGAGAGGAGCTGTGGTGCCAGTGACCTTGGCCTGGTGACCTGATCCTCTGCAGCATTGATTGCACTGAGTGAGAACCCAGGGAGTTGGACTGTGCCCTGCCTGCTGCTGCTGGATTTCCTTTGGCAGCAGGTTTCATGCTGCACCAGCAGAGCTGTGCTCTGAACACCAGCTCTCCTGGGGAAGGTAGGCAGCAGGAAGAACACAAGTTTCCTTCAACTCTTCTGCCAGTTGGTATCAAGTCATGTTTGGGTGGGGGGGAAAAAAGTCTTTGGTGGCTCCAACAAAAGCTCTTTTTAGGTGTCCTTTTAGCCTTTGAGTCAATTAATACTGATTGAGTGGGGACTGTGGCTTTAGGGTCACTGAAATACACTGAGATAAGCTCATTGTGTTCTGAATATGTATGTATTAACACCAGCCTGCTGGCTTATCAAAGATAGCATTTCTAGTGAATTTAGTAGAAGTTAGGTATTTATCCTCACAAGTTCTAATTCAGAAAGAATCTATACTTGCATGAGTGATTCTAAAATGAAAGAAGCAGCTCCTGTGATTCGTGGACCAGGCTTCTGTCTCGAGACACTTCTCAGTATCCTCTGCTTGTTTCCATCTATACTGTTATTTTATCAGAACCATTAAATTCTAGGGATATGGAATACTGAATTATGAACAAAAGACAGAATTTTCCATGGGTTGTTTTTTGTCTTATGGTTTTCATGAAAATTCCTATCTTAAAAATTCCCTAGGTATAGCAAATTCCGGGGAAATATTGTTAATACTTTGTGCTGTTATTTTAGTAATTTAAACTAAAGCATGCATTCATATCTCAATTAAAAAAAAAGTCAGTGTTTTATTGAATTATGAAGAGGAACATTTTGAGTTTTAAAGGACACAGAGAAGAGGAGAAATTTCTCATCTTACTGCATAATTCCTGTGTCCCTTGGAGAAACTATATTTTTTTAAATTTATTTTCTGGTTTCCTCAGCTGTAAAATGAGGGCTGGTGTTCACACTGCAGCAGGGACAGTGTTTAACTTCTTCCTCAGTTCAGGGAAATGGTGGACTTGGAATGGGTTAATGGGAATAACTTCAGATGACCTCAGCAGAGTTAAATTACCTTGCACATATTTTCAGTGTTGATATCCCCTCCCTCCTTGTGCAGATAATTTCTGTGTCTCTGCTTGGTTAATCTTTCCCTTTGGTTTTTTGTTTTCCAATTCAGTCCTTCCTGTATCTACAGCTTTTTAAATGTAAGTTCTGTTCTTTAACAAGGTAGAAATGCAAATACCAGTCTAGTCAGAGCAGCTGCTAGCAGTGTTCTAGAACCTTTTTGGCATCCTTCTGCTGCTTACAATTGGCATTGCTGTACATTGCATTTGAATCTAATCCAGAGAAGAAAGCACAGAGAAATACATGTGCCTATGATTCTTCAAGGAAGAAAATAGCCAGTCTAAAAAGGTTTCCTGCTAGATAAACAGAAAGCAGCCCTGTCCATAGCAATCCTTTGTGTGTAAGGGATTAAATTGAGTTTGACAGCTGGGTATATGTACCAGTGTCTAGCCTGTGGCCATGATCTAATAATCACAGATATGGTAAGAAGTCTAAAAAGATTCAGTAATCAAGTTGTTTTGGGTTTTTTTGACAAAATCTACTCTTGACTGAAAGAAGAAATGAGGCTGTGTTAAATGTGACTATATTTGCTACTGTGCCTGTATTCTGCATGCTTAATAAATACCATTTGGGATGCTTTAGAGTTGGCAAAGCTCATTATCCTACACAAGTGTGGGGCTGTAAGTTATGAAACAAGTTTGATCTAATGATTATGAAGAGCTTAGTTTCAAAACATTAATTCCTCCTTTCCTTGAAGTGCTTTGTAACTTGTTTCTTTGGTCATAAAAGTAGCTGTGTACCATTAAATGGAGCCTTTTGTCAAGCACACAATGCTTCTGGTATGCTGGGCAAGTTTCAGAAGTAGTGATGAGTAAATACATGTCAAAGGGGAAGACTTCAAGCACTACAGATATTTTGGAAACAAATACTTAGTACTAACAATGTGCTTTGTTCTCAATTATTTTTGACTGCTGAAGCCTACATTGTATGTAAATATCCTCTAAGAGGAAAAACAATACCTTGGCCCTCCAACAATGCTTTGTCAAGTGAAATTACAATAAAGTGTTTTGCCCAACTAGCATGTTGTGACTGTTGTTTTATATTTGGTTCTAGCTTTTGGGGGGGGGAAAAAAAGCTGCTTTGCATTCTATAAACCTCAGTCAAATCAGTCTGGGATAAAAATGAGTGTTTCAAAAATGGCAGCTTTGTTCTCTCACTTGAAACAGCATTTGTGATCTAGCTAGCAGCAGGAGCAGTGCTTTAGGAAACACTGAGGGGGGACAGAGGCTGAAGGAATGAAACCTTCCTTTAGGAAGGTGAATTAAGTGTTCTCCCCAGTGTATAGGCTACAATTCAGCAGCTTCTGAATGGGATACTTGTTGAGGTGCATGTTTTATTTGCTATTAATGCCTACTTTCTCATCTATTTGTAGCAGAAGTGATTGGAGGTGCTTATTTTTAAACTTCACACCAGCTTTGATGATATTTTCAGGATATTTGCACTGAAGCTAGTAGTTGGAGAGATGGAAAGCTGGAGAAACCATGAGGTAGAAGTACTTTGCAGGGGAGCACAGACTGGTTGGAACTGTGAGTGTGGGAAGGTGATTTGCTTTTTCATGTGCCTGATATACAGGAATCTTCAGGGATTTTACCACTTGCTTTGCTGTAATGTGTAAGGTGTACATTTGGTCCTTACTGTTCTGCTCCTGGATGTAGATGTCTTCTCCAACTTGTTCTTGAATATTTGTCTGAGTTCAGTGTTAATGAACAGAATATAAAATGTTTATTTTGGCCACCTTTCTGCTGCTGGTTTTGGTATTTGGGGATGCCTTTGTTCAATTTCTGAATTAATTATTTTTAGTATGAACTTTGTCCTTAATTCCAAGGAAAATCAAGATGAGCTGTTCAAGAAGGATTGTTTTTTCTAAGTTTGGTGATGCTGCTTCTAAAGTAAGTGTGAATGTCATGAACAAAACGTTCTGAATGAAATTGCCATTGGGTAGCACAGGGTAGATTTGGAGCTCTCTGGATGTTCAGCTGATAAGCTGTTGGGGTTTTTTGTGATTTGCATTGTTCTAGACTTGCTTTCATCCATGTCATTAATAGTTAACTGCTTCTAGGCCCCTGTGATTCCTCCAGGCATTTGGAGAATATGAACCAAATGATTGCCAGGCCTGAAAGCTCTGTTCTATCTTGTGTTTTTCACTTTCAGTTAATCTTTCTAACATGTCTTGATAGACAAAAGGCCCAGAGACAATTCAGTAATTTTCTCTTTCATTGCTGTTTCTGGTGCTGTGATTTTTTTTTTTTTTATGCAGTGGTGTCTCACAGATGTTTTTGTGTGCATCTGCAAGAAAAGAGTTTATGATGCATGTAGTGGTGTGGTCATAAATATTAAAAATAGTGCCCGTGTTCTGAAATATAAACTGACTCCCTTGTACTATATGTGTACTCTCCCAGAAGGTCTTAAATGAAGGTTGTTTGAGCAGTTTCAAATCTTCTTCTTTTCAAAAAATCACTTGTTTTAAAGTTTCTTCTCAGACTGTGTGACTGAGGGGCACAGCAGCAGTCAGCCCTGAACCAGTGACACAGTGTTTGGAGACCTGGCATTCTCATGGGGCTGGGAATAAGCTTTTACGTGTGTTTTTAGCCTGCTTTTTCCTCAGAAACCTCATGACCCGTTGACTTGAAATGCAGACAAAAAAAAAGAAAAAAATATAGTTATTTGTTTCCAGCCCTTTTGGAAATGATCTTAGAAACACACAGAGAATACATAGAACTAACTGGCATGCATCTGGAATTGCACTGTTGAGAAGCATGCTATGATTTCCTCTCAGGAAGTTTGTTTAACTTATTCATATACAATTCAACAAGGCAGGGAATGACTTCATTTCTCAGAAGGCTGATACCTTTTCTCTCAAATTTTTNTTTGTGTGCATCTGCAAGAAAAGAGTTTATGATGCATGTAGTGGTGTGGTCATAAATATTAAAAATAGTGCCCGTGTTCTGAAATATAAACTGACTCCCTTGTACTATATGTGTACTCTCCCAGAAGGTCTTAAATGAAGGTTGTTTGAGCAGTTTCAAATCTTCTTTTCAAAAAATCACTTGTTTTAAAGTTTCTTCTCAGACTGTGTGACTGAGGGGCACAGCAGCAGTCAGCCCTGAACCAGTGACACAGTGTTTGGAGACCTGGCATTCTCATGGGGCTGGGAATAAGCTTTTACGTGTGTTTTTAGCCTGCTTTTTCCTCAGAAACCTCATGACCCGTTGACTTGAAATGCAGACAAAAAAAAAGAAAAAAATATAGTTATTTGTTTCCAGCCCTTTTGGAAATGATCTTAGAAACACACAGAGAATACATAGAACTAACTGGCATGCATCTGGAATTGCACTGTTGAGAAGCATGCTATGATTTCCTCTCAGGAAGTTTGTTTAACTTATTCATATACAATTCAACAAGGCAGGGAATGACTTCATTTCTCAGAAGGCTGATACCTTTTCTCTCAAATTTTTGTCACCTTTATGATGAGAAACAAGCCTGGTCTCTGTATCTGTTGTGTTAAGAATTGTGCCCTTTTTCTTTTTAATTAAAAAGTGCTTAAATTGTAAAGCATGCTTACACGTGTGAAATGCCATTTTGTGTTCTTTAACAGTAATAACTTGTTTCTATGTAAATTAATTATTTAATAGCTTTTCAGAATAGCCTATTCATCATCACCTTAGAAACTTACTTTTTTATTGCTGGATGCTTCTACTTCAGTAGTCTTCTTAGATTATTAAGCACTTTTTTCTTTTCCCTGACTGATAAGAGTATATCCAGTTAGTATTTCTTCGGGGTTTTTTTCCAGACTTTAACTTGCATCTTTCACTGATCTGATATAACTTTAGACCAGTAAATGTAATCTAAATTACCTTTATGGTTAGAAGTTAAGCACTTAGTTATATACCTAGTTTAGTTTGGGTTTTTAATTGTAATCATGCATAGGCTGCAAATAAGTATTGATAACTTTAAGTTCCTCCAAGACTAATAATTTTATAATTTGACTAGTAAAGTAGCAGCATTGCCTTTATAGGACAGGAATCTTCCTGGTGGATCTGGTTGAGATGCTGGATTAGCAGGCCCACACCATGTCTGTATGGAAGCCACTTGCACGCTGGCAGTTCTTATTCTTTTCTTTACAAACTTATCTAAATTCACATGGTCTCAGCCATTTTGGGACTCTTGCTGTGTGTTCTAATTATCTCTGAGCTGTAACTTTTTCCTTGAAGGGAAAGTAACTATGTGGATTTCTGTAAAGGGTGTCAGTGAACAGAAGTGATTGGCATAATGGCTCCAGTTGTGCAACTCCCATCTCCTGGTGCTGTCACCCAGTGAAAAAACCCTTGCTGGAGTGGCCTGTCTGGGTTTCTGCCTGCCTGTGAGTGACAGAGGAGTGGAGCTGGCTGCAAGCCTGGCTTGGGGAGCAGAAGGAGGCTGTTGTCAGTTGGCTGTTTGGGGAGAAAGAGCTCACCTAGGATCTTGTGTTTTCTAGGGTGTGGGGATTCGGACCCTGTCGCCTGCCAGTGACTCTGGAGCCACTCCAGACAATGCCACTTGTTTGGTGTCTGCAGTAGTGATCCACTCTTGGAGAAGATGATGTGGAGGGCAGTAGAAACCCAAGAGAGGTGTCCTTCCACAGCTTCCACAGCTTCCCAGCATCCAGCTTGGGCTCTGCTCTGTCTGCATGTGCACGTGGCTCGATCGTGGACAGAAGTGCCCTGCAGACCTGAGTGTGTGGTAGTGAGGAGAGAGCTGGCTCTGCTGTAAAGGTCCACCCCCCTCCAAATGCATTTCTGCAAGTCAGGTGTGCACAGTGACCTCCTGGTAACTTCTATAAATAACATGGAATGTATCAGGGTATCTGTGGTTTGAGATGGCATTTAGAGAAATAGACTCTGACTGGTGTTGACTTAATTGATGTTTTCATTGGACAGACAACCAGATGTGAAGTCAGATGATTTTGGCTTCTGTGTTTTATGCATTTTGAGTTGTTTGGGTTCTTTGGTTTTGGTTTGTTTCTTTTCTCCCCCCTGAAGCCTCTTTTGTGCTGACATCATATTTACTGCACGCAGTTGTACCATTATGTTAATGTAGACTTAGTCATTTAATCTAGCTAAGAGGAAGAAGTAAGTAGGATCATGGTGGAACAGTCTATGTGCTGTTTCTTGTTGCTGCTGACAAGTCTCTTGTGGAAAATCAGTGTCATTGCTAATCTAGATCACCTTCTGTAGGGTTGTTTTCAGGAGGGGTGCAGCTGAGGTGCAGGAATCTGTTCTGGATCTGGTGAGCATGGGGTTAACCCTGCTCAAAATTGCCAAGGTGTGGAAACCAAACCCACCTAGTCTGGTTACCTGGTTCCCTGTGGGGTACTTCTGCTGCCTCCTAGTAGAGGGCACATGTGATTGCAGTGCAGGGCTGCTGCATCTGGGATTTTCCCCCTCTTTTTCCTGCAGCTGCTTAATGAATGAGTGGATACAGTTCTAGGTATTTATTTAGTCTGCAAGTTTACTTTTCCCACAGAAGATTGTAATAGCCATTTTTCATTGCATTCAAGAAAAAGAAACTGTTTTGTAGTGAGTTAAATACCCATGTATTATTACTGGTTTCTGTAACAGCAGTTGACATGTGGCTTAAATTTTCCAGCCATGTGCTGTAAATATGCTGTCATTTTGAGATTTGCAGGAAGGAATAATTTCTTTACTAGATCAACTAAATATTATCTGCCTTGTAACCAGTGCAAGGATCACAGAAACTAGAACACTACAAGACTAAAACTAGTAGCTTGAACATGGCTGCTTTATAGTGGTGTAAAACACCACCAGAATGGGGGTTTACATCCAAAATATACCATTTTGTTGGTGGTTTACTTACTAAGCTTTTTCACAATGCCTTCATTATGAGCTTAGGCTGGTCTTCCGGATCATATGTAGTCATCAGGCTTTACATTGCATTTATAGAAAATGCTTATGAGCACCTTTGAACGTGCTGTAATCTCATTAAGCCAACTTCTTGTTGTTGTTTTGCATTGGGTTCTTTGTGTCCCTTCATGCTGAAGGCAATGGGTGGTTGTAAATACAGTCTTGAGTATTCTAGATGGGGAAAAAAAAAGGGAAAAGCTAGCTTTAGATGTACTTTGAATGTATACTTGCAGTGTAATAATTACTTGTATTAATAAATGTATAAAATTACATGTAATTCGAATTAAATATTTAGGGGAACAATTGATTTCTATCTAAAAATGTCTTGTAGGGCAATATCAGTGTCTGCTCTTCAGAGGTAGAAAGAAAGTAGCTTGGTGATTTTAATGAGAATGCTTTTCACTTAGATCTTGGAGACTTTGCTGCAAATCCTTGTCTAACAGTAGTTGACAGAGGTAGCTCAAGGCGTTGAGCCAGCATGTGCAGTCTCAAGTGAGCAGACCCGAGCTGGAATCTCAGGCTGCTCCCTCCAGGAGGCTTTTTGCTCAGATCCCTAGGGGAGTGTTGACCTTGTCTTCCTCAAAAAAGTGGCACCTGCTGACTAACCAGGAGGGGCTTTGAGGGCCTTTGGAGGGAGGGTATTTTTATATTGGCAAGCTGGGATGTGAAACTCAGGGTTCTGAGGGCTAAAGAGATACTTGGCTCAAGGAACAGATGGAAAACAAGAGAAATGAAGGTCCTTGGGAGAATATCAGTGTTGATGGGTACCTGATGCTCTTTGCTCACGTCTTGGCACTCCCACTGTGACTTTCCTTGGTGTTCCCTGTTTCTCATTCCTTTGGATTGCACTGCAGAATGTTTGGATTGCTTGCATGCAGCAGTGCCTCAAATAGGTGATGTTAATTAAAAAGGCAACGTTTCCTTGATTATTTTGGAGTAAATAATTACTTACTTATAGAGCAGCCTAATGTGGAGGGACCTCAGCAATTCTCGGAGTTCTTAATTTTTAGTTTGGTGGAATGAAAACAGGCCAAGGAAAAACTCCTGAGTTCTATTTGCAAGGTCAGTATGTAAAATGCTATTCACAGCTTATTATCTCATTTTGTAGTTTTATGGTCTGTGTATCTAATGAAAAGTAATATATTTGGTAGGGAGCAATGAGATTCTGTGCTGTTGTTTCCAGAAAATTGCCAATACAATACAAACCCAAGATTTGTGTTTTGTTTTTTTTTTTCCTTAGGTTTACATGGACTTAATCACAGCTGTTGTGCAGTTTTGAGCCAAGAGTTAAAATGCACAGGATGGTGTATAAGCAGAGTTGCTTTCACTTCATCCCTTTGCCAAAAGAAATAATAATAATAATAAAAATCTTCAGATGCAAGAGGGTAGGTTGTATAGAAAGAAAAGTAAATAGAAGTTGTTTTGTGTGCAATTCCAAATCAGCATTTTTAAAAAATAAACTTGAGTTATTGAGTGTTTAAATTCTAGACTGTGTGAAGTAGGGTAAATTGCTTATAATTCTGGAAGCACTGATCCTGATAGGAAAGGGTGATAATTAGTTTCTAATATGGACAGAATTGCTGTTGTTAGCTGTGCTCCACATGTTTGCTTCCCCTGTGGCATTCCTTGGGGTGCAGCAGATGGATGAACAAGGGGCAGAGGTAATGTGTGCCATGATCGGCTGCTGCCTTCCCCCAGGGAGACTTCTAGAATGCTGAGCTCTTCTTTTCTTCTTTCTTTTCCTTTTTTTTTCTTTATCCTGTTTTTGTTTTTTTTTGTTTTTTTTTGTTTTTTTTGGTTGTTCTTTTTCAGCAACTTTACTGAGATGTATCAGAATTAATTCATGGTATTACCCCTTTATAACCCAGCTATTTAATATCAATATGTTAGCATCTTAAAGGGTGAGCTGATGCATGTGTACTGCTATCTTAACATCTTCTGAAGTCAGTATCATGCTTAAATAATTGTCTCCATTCAGGGGTTGTGACATGAATAGTCTGATGCTACCTGTTCCTCTTATCTGATAGTTTGTTCCATGATCAGCTCTTTTGAAGTGGGAAAACAGGTATTAATGTGAGATACCCAGATTCCTGTCTGCTGGAAGTTTTTCTGGGCCAGGTGCCTTCACACTCAAAGGAGGGGTGTTCGTGGAGATGTTTCCATGGAGGCTTGGCAGGAGGAGGAAGGGCAGGGAGCTGTGTGTGCACATAGGCTGATCAGGAGAAAAGATTTTTTCTTCCTTGCTTTTCACATGTTTTCAATATTTTGTTCTGTCTCTTATTTTTCTTCCTCCCAACCCATCTCAAACCATGAGTCCCAAGAACTCTTGTTTTGCAGCCATCACTTGGTTGTGTCCTTTGATTCTCATTCCAGCACGGGGGTGTTTTCTGAATCAAGTTGGGATCTTTCTCCATATGAAAAAACATCTGGAGAAGTATTTTTCCCATCTTTGCTTCTGGAGACAGGTGTAGTAGAGGTAAAAGAGAACTATAAACTTGATCCATCAATTGAAATTATTCTACCTGCAAATGTTGAATGTAATACTTAAAATTGTGCTACAGGGATAACAGAGAAGCCCAGATAGTTCCCAGTTTGAAGATAAACGTGATCAATAAAGACTGATATTTACTAACTGTGCTCTTTTATCAAGTGTTTTTATCAAGTGTGTCTTTCCCAGTCCATATGTCAGAAAAGGCAGTGATCAACATCCAAGGCTGTGCACATCATCCCAAGAACAGACCCATACACAGGCATGCAGTGGCTCAGTGCTTGACAAGAAACCTCTGTGTGGAGCCCTCCCAGCAGGTCTCTGGCACAGGGGTCAGGTGTGGAGTGGCTCTCAGCCTGGTTGGGATGCTCCTGTTATAGAATCATAGAATCATAGATATTAGGGGTTGGAAGGGCCCTAGAAGATCATCTAGTCAACCCCCCTGCCTGAGCAGGATCACCTAGACCAAGTCACCCAGGAACAGATCCAGGTGGGTCTTAAGTGTCTCCAGAGATGGAGATTCCACAACCCCCCGGGCAACCTGTTCCTGTCCCAGGCTGGCTGTTGGTAGCTCTTCCTAGGGAGCTGTGGGATTTTTGCTCAGGTCACAGGTGCTGTTCTGTCAGTCTCCTCATCCTTGTTTGCTGCTCAGTGCTGCTTGGGGTTTGGGTCTGGGGGACTTGTCAAATGCTTGCCTGCAAGAAGCCAAGTCTGGGCTTCCTGGCTGGAATGTGAACTTGTGGAGCAGACTGTAGCTCCTGGGGTGCACAGTGGGGAGTGGTTTGGGGCACTATTTGGCTCTGAACTTCTCTGCTATTACCCAGTTGTCTTGGTGTGCAATGAAAGCTGTCAGTCTCCATCCTACATTTAACATTGATTGGAAAGGGGGTGTAGAACTGACTGGGTGGTGTTGGCTTATTTCTGCTGCTTATTTTTGCTGCTTTGGAGTGTTCAAGTAATGAAAAATATTTTGCTAGGACTGCTAGAAGAGATGATACTGTTCTGAAATTTAATAATAAAAATAATAAAAAAAGAGTTGAATGTTTGAACTCCCCAGATTGCCACACAGAAAAGGCAGAGGGTAAATCCAAGCCACTGCTGGTACTGTTAACATTTTGGCAACTGGTTGTGTATGTAAAAGGCATTAAAAAGGAAAAAAAAAAGACATGAGAAGAAGCAAAGTAATTGTCCTGGATTAAATAAAATGGAATATCTCATTAAAGAAAATGGAAGTCTATTTTTAAAAAATCCTGGTTTTGTGCTTTTGTAACTTTGATGGAGATTCCTACCATCATTTTAAATTTGCTTTCTATCTGAATAGACAAGGTAGTTGATGGCCTGGTACACGTAGTATATGAACCTCAGTTTTATTGAAGTTTATTGGATAGAGTGAAATCAGATGGTGTGATGTCAGCCTAGAGCACATAAAAGCTTTTGCACTTAATATGCTTAATTAAAATAAATGTGAGACTTTTCTAGTGTCTGATGATTTCTTCCTTAAATCTTTATTGAAATTCTGGCCAGAATGTTGTTGAGACTGCTTTGAAAATGCATATCAAATATCTACACTGATCTCATTCTAGATAGGTACCTTGATAACTTTGAATTTCACTGTGGTGTCCAGACTTGAAGAGTTTTATGCTGTTGAACAGAGGAGAAGAATGACCCAGTGCTGTGTATCATTAAACCCCACATGGATGAGCCTTACAGACACTGATTCCAGACTGACTGGTCCTCAAAACCATTGGGTTTGAGTTGTTATTATGGTTTTCCTTTCCGATACAGACAGTAGATAATATTAAATACACTGCTTCAGAAAATATAGTCTTATGGAGCAAATGTAACCAAAGACACTTACCTGTGCTAATGAAGTGTAGTGTTTAGCACAGAATTAATGAGGTTTCATCTTTGGCTGAATTTTAAGTAATACCATTGTTTTAAATTAAAGAGTTTCTGGAATTAAAATTCCTCTATATATCTGAGAGTCATCAGAGATACAAATAGGTCAAACCTGAAGTAAAAACCAAGTTGTATTTTCCCTGTAAAAGTTTGGATGTGTGTGTCTGACATCTAAAGTTCTAAGAATACCTCTTCCCTGTTTTTATCTCATTCTTATGCCTCTTCCATCCACATGCTACCATATTATTTCATGCATATATGTGATGATAAATAATTCAGCAGAACACTTGCAATATTGTGCTTAATTAAACACTAATATGCTGCTGTGTCAGATAATGAGAATTTACAGTTCTGTCCTGTATTCCTAATTTACAGATAGCTTTGACCTGGACATCTATTTTTCTGAACACTGATTTTGCTGCTGCTGGTTTGCCAACGTCTACAGAGACTGTTGATTTTGCTGGTGACATTTTTGACAGTGTAATAGATGATCATGTCAAATTAAAAAGTTCTACAGGTCCTTTGAAGTGTGGAGATTTTTGTTTTGTTTGTGTAGGTTTTGGTGGGGTCTTTTTGGTTGCTTTTTTTTGGGGGGGGGTTAAATTTAATTTCAGGTTCAGTTTTGAGTTACATCTTAAGGAATTTTGCTTAAATGATAAGATGCAGGCTTGAGGAGGAAGGGTTCTTGTATTATAGAATTATATTAATATATATAATTCTATATGATATATATTATTCAGGGATATTAATATGTATATTATTCTATAAACATATATATATTATATATTATATAATCATGTGAAACCATTTCAAAGATTCTGGGTCTTTATGGTCAGTGAATTTCCCCATCTCTAGATCCAATTGTTTTTTGCTATTAATTCCTTTCAGCTGACTTTTGTTTACAGCTGAGTCAGAAAAGCCTTTGCTCTGTTCTTTTTATGCATTTTGGAACTTGGGAGAAAACAGCTTAATAGAAAAACTGACTTTATTAGAGTAGATTTTTCTGGAGCCTTTTTTAGTAAAGGATAGACCAACCATTTGGANTTAAATTTAATTTCAGGTTCAGTTTTGAGTTACATCTTAAGGAATTTTGCTTAAATGATAAGATGCAGGCTTGAGGAGGAAGGGTTCTTGTATTATAGAATTATATTAATATATATAATTCTATATGATATATATTATTCAGGGATATTAATATGTATATTATTCTATAAACATATATATATTATATATTATATAATCATGTGAAACCATTTCAAAGATTCTGGGTCTTTATGGTCAGTGAATTTCCCCATCTCTAGATCCAATTGTTTTTTGCTATTAATTCCTTTCAGCTGACTTTTGTTTACAGCTGAGTCAGAAAAGCCTTTGCTCTGTTCTTTTTATGCATTTTGGAACTTGGGAGAAAACAGCTTAATAGAAAAACTGACTTTATTAGAGTAGATTTTTCTGGAGCCTTTTTTAGTAAAGGATAGACCAACCATTTGGAGAGGTGGCTTTTTGGATCAATATAGAGCTGCTTAATTTCTCTAAAGAATCTGCTTGATCAGCTTTACTCTCTGGAAGTGCTAAGACAGACACAACAGGGCAAGTTTCCTCTTGGCTATTTGTTGGAGTCCACAGTATTCTCAGATAAATTAATGACTTGAAGATGAATTTCCATAGTTAATTCTGCAGGTTTGTCACCAGAAGCATCTGAGTTATTGAAACTCTGTTTGACTTATATTCTAAAATATTTTTGCTGTGGAATTGCAATCCAAAAAATATCATCTGCATCTCCCTGCAAACGACTTGTGCACTTCAGGTTTGGGTCTTTATCTCTTTTTGGGGTTTTTTTTGTTTGATGTTGGTGTGTGTGTGTGTGATTTTTGTTTTCTTTTAACCTGGGTTCTAGAACTGGAATGACTGGAGGAAGTAGTGATTTCTTTGATACTGTTGATTTGCTTGTTTTTAAAAGACATCCATACCCCTGTTTATTTCCTGGACTGTGGAAACATTTCAGGCTTTTCTATTTTCTTTCACTGTTTTTTCTTGTCTCCTTTTACTGCCCCATATTCTAAATGTGAGCATGCAGTGGAAATCTATTGACAAGGAAACTGCATCTTCTAACTGAGACTTGTGATGTTTCTAGCACAATGACTCCAGGTATTTTTGGGTTGAAGCCTTACAGAAGACATCCTTTAGAAGATAGGATTTCAAGGAAGATTTTCACTAAGTGCTGATCCATGGGAGGCTCTCAGAAGTCAGTGCTTCCTTGGATGAGGTGATGCTGAAGCTGACAGGAGACAGCCTCTGGCAGCATCTGCAGCAGCTCTGGCAGTGGCAGGGTGTGTTTCCAGCTGAGAGTAGTGGGTAGCCTGGCATGAAATGGGATGCTGCACTTACTGGCACTACTGGTGCTGGTAGTTAGCAAGAAAAGGTTTGCTCTGAAGTAGGTACTTATGTTATTTGAGAACTTCCCTGTGCAGCCTGAGATACTTAATATTCTGATCACACACTCCAGTAATTCCTTCACACTTTGGCCACCTGAATGGGCAGAGTGCAGAGCTCCCTGGTGCAGGGAGTCCTGCTGATAGGATGTGTTATTCCAAAAACTTCTTGCTTGCTTTGTCTATGTGGGAGTGGTTTGGATTACTAGATGGATTCCTTGGTTTTAATAGAAAAAAAAATCCTACAGCCTGCAGAAAGAGGTTCCTAAACAAATGCTTTGTCAGATTAACCTGTTGATCACAAAAGTGATCACCTGGAGACTGAATTCTTTGTTTAAATGACAGCCAGATCCAAATCCAGTAACTGGATGTGTATGGAAGAGGATGGAAACTTGGAGAACCTTGGAGGAAAAGTAATTCCCAAAGGGAAATATTGGCAATCAGGAAATGATAATCTCTAGCATGTCTTAAAAACCAAACAGTATGGTAAACATAAGAGAATGATGCTGAAGTCTTTAAAAAGCAGTGAGCTAGCACTCCAGGGTGCAACCAAATAGAGTTTTTATCTGCTATGTTTGTATTGACCCACTGCAGAGCACAAATATTGTTTCTGTGTCCTATTTGCTAAATGAATGCAGTAACTTTCTACTGCCTTGTAGTGTTGATGCCTAATTAAATGTTCTGAAAACCCTTCTGAATTCCAAACCAGAGTTTTGTAGCTGAATTATTGCTGGAGGCTTGTTAGGTTTTGTGAGTCTTTCCTTTTCAGTTTCATAACTTAAAATCAACTTGCTTCTCTCTTTTTCCCACAAGGAGCAATTGCATCTGAAATACCTAAGTCAACAGAGAAGATTGAACCAAAAGAATCAGATTAGAGATTTTCCACCTGTAGCAGGTGTTTCCCCTGCCATTTTCCTGCTGAAATTCAACCTGATACTTTGCCTGCTGTGAGTCTCATTTACTTGCAGAGAAGAGGTGCAATCATCAGAATGCTCATGATGCTCCTTACCTTAGAACATGTTAATAATCCATGTATTCTTTTGTGTCATACTCATTGTCATGATCTAGTACAAGATTTTTATTGCTGCACAGTATGTATTTTAATTTTTTGAATACTGGCCTCTCCAGGGGGTTTATTCTTCCTCGTTAGACTGCTGGTGGCTTTGGATTACTTCTGTTGCACTTGAAATGTAAACAAAATAAATCCTACAGAGAGATTTTTCTTCTTTTCCAGTGATGCTGAAAACATCAAGGGACAAAGAGAAAGCCAGTAGACATCTAGCTGGAGCAGTTAGCTCTTAGATGCTATTGATGAGAGACAGGAGGAAATTACTTCTCACCCTCCCTTTTGGTGTCATATTTGCAATCACTAGGTTTGGCTAGAACATCAGGCTTAAAAGTGTTCCACCATCTGAGTGTGCTCATGAAGTTGATTTCTAGACTTGTTCTAAATACCTCTTGTTGAAATATTTGCTGTCTGTGGAAGCACTGTGTGCCATGGAGTTGTAGTGAACACCTCAACTTCTGTAGGTTATCCATCTTTAACTTCATTTACCTTGATGCTTGAAGGATAAAGCACTTGAGGCTCTGTTGGGAGGCCTCAGCTGCTGTTAACAAGGTGCTGAGGTTGAGCTCAGCAGCCCTGCTGTGACCTGCCTTTGGGCTGGAAGGTTAACAGCCTGAACCCTGCTGCACTTCCAGACTTCTCTGTTTGGAGTGTTTTAAACATGGATTTTCTCATGTAGAAGTTGGCATGCAGATAATAAAGATGCTGTTGCAATTGTAGGCAGTAGCTTTTCTTGGGCAGAGTTTTGAGTCCTTTAGACCTGTTTGAGGTACAGATGTTCCCTCTCTAATGTTTGTCTTTTCTGTTCAGCAGAGAACTGATTCTGAAGTCTTTAGAATCTTTTAAGCCTCATGTTGTTGCCCAGGCTGTGGGTGTGAAGGAGAAGAGCCCAAGTGTGAAGTGCAGCTCTAGATCAATACAGGCACTAGATCAGATCACCCACTGTTTGCCTGGAACTAGCATTATAGGTGGCATTGCTCTGGATTTATTCAAGTGCAGAACAGAGAGTTTTGGCTTCAAATGTACTTAATTCTTAATGAAAAAAATAAGATGAAGTGGCTTAGCTTCTGTACTGTTACAATCTTCTATAAACTCCTAACTCTGCTTTTACAATGAAGGAGTTAAGAACCTGTGTTCAGCTGAAGTTCTGGAGCACAGGCTGCATTAGGTTTTGAAGACTACTTAAAAACCTAGTTAGTCCTGAGAGAACTTCACAGTTCTGAATTCCAACCATGTGGGAAAGTTTTGATCACTCTGAACCTTTAAGAAAAGCAGATAAAGATTGTTTCTTCAAGCTTTTCTTGGATTTGTAACTCTGACTTCTTTTTAGTGTCATGTTTTGTTTTCTCTTGTTTCTGCCATAATAGATTCAGCATTAAGATAATAACAGACTGTGAGTCCTTTAGGGAAATGAAAACTAGGCTAAAGATACCTTAGGGTTTGAATTATGTTCAATATTGTGCCTTACAAATACACATCTTACTGAAGGCAAGTAAGGCCCTGATGTTTAAATAAAGGAAGACCAAGCAAGGAACAGACTCATAATGTCAAGTTGATATTGTGATTGATAGCATTTTTTTCCAAGTGCACATTGCCTATCTCCACACCTGAGTGGTGTGCATCTTACTTTGTGTGGCCTTTGAAATACAACCTTTGTATCTTGGGAAACGTGCAGTTAAATAGAACAGAATTGCTGCTGCAGCTCTTGGTACTGGAATTTTTACCTCTGTTTCACATGCATCCTGCAAGGTGCCTTACTGTGGATTTGTGGGATTCCCTGGGCTTTTGTTTCACTTGGGAGCATTCCAAGGTCTTGTGTTGTTTTGACTGTCAGGGAAATCCCATGTGCATCTATGGAATGGGCACAGAAGGCCCCAGATGTCTAGCACAGCCCTTCAGGTGTGTGAGCCTGCTGCACTGCCTGCAATTCAGGTGAAGGCTGTTTAGGTAAGAATTAATTTCAGTTTCCAAGTCATTTTCTTGGAAGGCCATTGGCCAGTGTTTTCTGGAAGGCTGTGCTCTGTTGTGAGTCCATGTGAGCAGTGTTGTGGGGCTGTGTGTGATATTTATGAATTGCCCTCATGCACAGAATGAATCTTGAGAACATCTTGTGCATCTGGGAGGAAAGGTTGGTGTTTTTCTTCTAAACCTCTGCCAGTTATCCTTCACATAGCTCTTGGGATGTGGAGGGACACTGGGTGCCTTATGACCCTGTCAGCAAGTGATCTGCAAAACAAGTGATAATAGGTTGAAGGGTGGTTGGAATAAATTAAATACTTAGTCGTGGCTGTTTTAAGGCAGAAACTGTTCATTTTTGTTATCCTGTGTATTTAACAACATGAGGAGTCTGTCTTCTGTTAAAATTCTTTGATAATCCTTAGAAATGGTAACATTTTTTTTTTCAGTGGCTGGGCACTTCCACAGATTTAATTGTATTGGAGTTTTAGAGGATGAAAACATATAGTGTGAAGTGAAGCAAAGTCTGAAAGCTGTTTGCCAGAGCTAAAAGCAGTAACTTGAAGAGAACTGAATGCAGGATTTCAGGCCAACAAAGTTTCAACTTGAAGTCACCACCCAGAGTGGCAGTGTGCTTTAAATTGGCTTGTTTTGGCAATGCTTAAGATTCTAAAATACAAAAGAGAAAATGGGATGTCGTAATTTATAGAAGCAACTTATTTGGCACATGGAACCCAAGATTTCTTTTGGCTAAAACTTCAAGTGTACTTGAAAATTGTTCAATAAAGATTCTTAGGTCTTTTGAACTTCATAAGAAACAGAGGGAAGGAAAATCCCTGGGTTTTGTTGCCATTTACTTCCAAGTAATTTACTATTCCTTGAAATTTGAGCTAAAATTCTAGCAAGTGCTTGATGAAAATACTGTGTGTTCTGACAGCACTAAAGAATAGCACTAAAAATTTGCTATTTTTAAGTTGTGAAGAGGAATCTTACTGGTGGTTGGTGTCACTCCAACTCATGTTCACACACTGGAACAATAAGTCCCAATGTAACTGTGGGATTGTGTGCATCACCACACAGTGATGTCATATTATTTGGTTGTTCTTTTCCCTGAAGAAATGACTAGATGTTTAAAATGCAGCTAGCCTTAGAGCCAGTGAATGCTTCAGAAGTGCTGGGCTGGTGGCCCTGGCCATGCCCCTGGCTGTGGCCATGCCCTGTTCTTATGCTCACTCCTTCTCTGCCAGCTCTGGTGCTGTCCTGGCCAGATGATGAACTTCTTCTGTGAGCTCTTCTGTCTGCCCAGAAACCAACAAAGGGCTGGCTTGCTTGGTTGGTTTTTTGGTGGGTGTGGGGTTTTGTTTAGGTTTTTTTTTATCATTTTGTATTTTGTTGTTGTGTGG
>VYZU01079636.1:25737-38468 GCA_013401355.1 Ceyx cyanopectus
GTGTTGTGGGGCTGTGTGTGATATTTATGAATTGCCCTCATGCACAGAATGAATCTTGAGAACATCTTGTGCATCTGGGAGGAAAGGTTGGTGTTTTTCTTCTAAACCTCTGCCAGTTATCCTTCACATAGCTCTTGGGATGTGGAGGGACACTGGGTGCCTTATGACCCTGTCAGCAAGTGATCTGCAAAACAAGTGATAATAGGTTGAAGGGTGGTTGGAATAAATTAAATACTTAGTCGTGGCTGTTTTAAGGCAGAAACTGTTCATTTTTGTTATCCTGTGTATTTAACAACATGAGGAGTCTGTCTTCTGTTAAAATTCTTTGATAATCCTTAGAAATGGTAACATTTTTTTTTTCAGTGGCTGGGCACTTCCACAGATTTAATTGTATTGGAGTTTTAGAGGATGAAAACATATAGTGTGAAGTGAAGCAAAGTCTGAAAGCTGTTTGCCAGAGCTAAAAGCAGTAACTTGAAGAGAACTGAATGCAGGATTTCAGGCCAACAAAGTTTCAACTTGAAGTCACCACCCAGAGTGGCAGTGTGCTTTAAATTGGCTTGTTTTGGCAATGCTTAAGATTCTAAAATACAAAAGAGAAAATGGGATGTCGTAATTTATAGAAGCAACTTATTTGGCACATGGAACCCAAGATTTCTTTTGGCTAAAACTTCAAGTGTACTTGAAAATTGTTCAATAAAGATTCTTAGGTCTTTTGAACTTCATAAGAAACAGAGGGAAGGAAAATCCCTGGGTTTTGTTGCCATTTACTTCCAAGTAATTTACTATTCCTTGAAATTTGAGCTAAAATTCTAGCAAGTGCTTGATGAAAATACTGTGTGTTCTGACAGCACTAAAGAATAGCACTAAAAATTTGCTATTTTTAAGTTGTGAAGAGGAATCTTACTGGTGGTTGGTGTCACTCCAACTCATGTTCACACACTGGAACAATAAGTCCCAATGTAACTGTGGGATTGTGTGCATCACCACACAGTGATGTCATATTATTTGGTTGTTCTTTTCCCTGAAGAAATGACTAGATGTTTAAAATGCAGCTAGCCTTAGAGCCAGTGAATGCTTCAGAAGTGCTGGGCTGGTGGCCCTGGCCATGCCCCTGGCTGTGGCCATGCCCTGTTCTTATGCTCACTCCTTCTCTGCCAGCTCTGGTGCTGTCCTGGCCAGATGATGAACTTCTTCTGTGAGCTCTTCTGTCTGCCCAGAAACCAACAAAGGGCTGGCTTGCTTGGTTGGTTTTTTGGTGGGTGTGGGGTTTTGTTTAGGTTTTTTTTTATCATTTTGTATTTTGTTGTTGTGTGGTTTTTATTTGTTTGAGGTGGTTGTTTTGGGGTGTTTTTTGTTTATGGTTCTCTTTTCCACTAGTTTCTTCCTGAAGTGTTTTCCTGCAGGACCCTACAAAACCCTGCTAGTCATATGGAGGAAGAAGCTATCTCAGGCAGCTTATGGGCAGTGACATGTGAAGGGAAGCAGGATGGCCTCCTTTGGGTGGCAGCCATCTCTTAGTTGTTCCCAGGCTTGTCAATCAGACTTGACTCAGGCTATTGCCTGGTAGTGGTTCAGGCATCAGAATCCCTGGGGAGTGGATGGCAGGTGTTGCTTGCCTGTTGGGAGGCTTATTTTGTACTGCTGTAGCTGGCATGTGGGCCAGTGGGGCTGCTGGGTGCTGTGCTGGCAGGGCTGGTGGTGCCCAGGGAATTGAAGGGTTTCAGTATCCTTATTCTTACTTACCTGTAATATTCAACTTAGTGCTTGTCCTAATTTTTCAAGTTAAATCCTTAACTTCTGTGTTCTCATTAAATATCCCTAGAAATCTGCTCTTAATTTTAAGGTGTAAATTTTGCAGGAATGAAGTTGTGAGACTGTTTGATGCTTTTGTAGAAGGAGAGGTTTAAAACCATCTGGAGAGGAGGAATTAAAAATACATATATTGAATGCTACTTGCTTTTTTGACTATACACTACTCAAGATAATGTCTGGAAGTCTTTAATACAGAATAATTAGCAGGTAAGGGTGCTTTTTCACCACAGAAAGACTGTATACTGCATGTTTACAGCAACAGGTCTGTCAGTTCCAGCTGTAACACTGTTGGAGAATGGAGGCAATTTAAAATGGGGTTTCTTGAATATAAATTCCACTTGTAACTTTTCTGCTTCTGAAGTGTGTATGTTTCTAAGTGCATTTTATTAAGACTGTTCTAGCTTATGTAACACTTGTTGTAAGAAAAGCATTGAAAACTCCCATATCCATAACAAGTGTGATATTTAGGATTTAAGCCAAGGAGAAATGTTACTCAGTCCAACCAGACTATGTAGTATTATATGGAAAAACTAGGAGAAGAAATAGAAGATAAGAGCAGTGAAGCCTTTAAACAACGGGTGTGTTTGGGAAATAAATATTTTTTTTTTAAATATCTTTCTTTAGATTCAGAAGTGAAGTTGGAGAATTCTTAACATCTTTGCTAGCAAATGCAGGTACTCCAGGCTCATTGCTACCAGACCTAGAGCCTGCCATATTTAGTAGTTAATTTCTGGAACAGAAAAGTAAGTTTTTTTTAGTTAGTGTGATACCTTTAAGTTCTTTTCAGAATAGCTGGAATCTTCTGCAAAAAATAGAAATATTAAACTATTGTCACTTTTTCCAGCAATGAAATACCTTTATTTAATTTAGTTTATAATACTGATCAGGGAGTCTTTGCTACTCTGGAGTTACTTCTGTGTTACTGGTCCTCTGAAGGTGTAATTTTGTTGTTGGAAGGTTATCTTCCCAGGCTTTCCAAGCTTTAACAGCTAGCAGAATGTAAAAAATGCCCCTGAAGTGTGGCAGCTCACACCTTTGGTCATGAAGGATCTAGAGAACAGAGACATCAGGCAACTTAGTGCCTCAGTGAGCTGTGGTGGGACATCCTGGCTCAAGGGGAGGAACAGCCTCCCTTTCAAAGCAGGGGAGAGTGGAAAACACCCAGTGAGCTCAAACAATGGTCTTGGGCTTGGAGGTGATTAGAGCAAGGCCTCTGACATGAGGCAGCAATCTTCCTCCCCCAGGTCTGTTGGTGTAGGAGGCTGAAGTGTATTTTGCCAGTTTTCTGGCAGGGTGGGCACACCATTTGCTGCTCAGTAGGCAGCTCAGCACAGGCAGTGTGGAGCTCCATTCAGCAGGTATTTGGGCAGATGCTGTCTCTGGGAAGCTTCAAGCCAGGGTTGTCTCCCTTGACAGAGAATGTCTCATTTTCTTGGAAAACAAGGCTGAAAAAGGCAAGGAAATGCTCTGCCAAAGAAGTGGTTGCAAGAAGTGTTGAGGAAAGAAAGGGTTCTTGAGCTTTTGGTTTGGAGGGGTCTTTGAAGGTGCCCAAGGGCCTTGCTGGCAGCACGAGCTGTGCCAGATCTCCATCACTTGTTGAGACTGGAGCCTGGCTGTGCCTGTTGGAAGGAATGGAATTACTGACAACTGTTGGTTTTGGATCTCTGTGAAAGGAGAACATCTGGCAAGTGCTGCACCACATTCCAGCTAGCTTATGCAGGGGGAAGCACTGGGCACTACAGATGCTTACTGGGAAAAGTAATCCTTCATGCTGCAGGCTAATGCTGACTCCCAGCAGCTCAACTGCTTGCCTGCAGCAGTGTAGGCAGAGAACTTGTTTTGTTCTAGGCAGCATTTTGAGGGAATGGGCTCTCTTTGCCTTGGGGAAACCAATGGGGTGCTCCATGGCTGCAGGGAAAATCTTGGAGCCCTAACCTTGGATGAAAATGGAGTGTGGAGAGTTGATTTTTGGCAAAAGAGGAGAGATGACTGAGCCAGGTTGTAATCTTTACACAAGTCAACGTTTGCTCTCTTGGTTCTATTCCTTTTGTACATGTAACTTAGAGCTAGGCTACCACATCTCTGGCTTGGATGAGCAGAGGTGCAGGGCTTGCATTTATCCATTGAGCATTCTTCCCTCTTTAAACACCAAACAGACACACGTTGTTTTTGGAGTTAAAAGCTGATGTTTAATGCTGACATGAACATTTAATAGACACTTTTCCCCAGATGATTTGGGAGAGTCAGAATTTGCTTCTGAAGAACTTAGGTTCCCACAACTCCTGATGTGTAACTTCAGTTTTGTTCAGTGAGGAGAGTTCACTCCTGTGGGCAGGTCTGTGCTCTTGAGAACAAGTCTTTGTAAGAAATCATCTTTTTAAGGACATTCTTATCTAGAGGTAAACCTGAAAACCTTTCAAACTTCTTTCTATTCTACATGCTTTATGAAAACATAAGGTGTATTGGAGTATTTCTGTGGGAGAGCAGTAATTTTGAGATATCATGCTGCTGTTAATAGGTAGATTTATTTAGTTTATTTATTTATTTTATTTCTGTTGCATAATTCTGAGTGTATCAAGATGCACAACAGCCATCAACACCATGAAAGGAGACTAAGTTCAGGTTGATCTTGGAGTTGATTTCCAAGAGGGTTGGTTTGCTGGCCACCCTGTGACACAGTAAATGGCTGAAATCACTTCTTTGGAACATGTCAGAAAAGCTGTCAGGCTTGCAGTGTTCTCTTTGCTGGTGAGGGTTAGCACCTCAGTTACACCCTGTGTGCCTGGGGTTGTATTGTCTGCTGCCTGCAGTGGCATTTTTCTGTGCTGCTGGATTCCAGTTGGTAACAGTAGCTGTTGACTCTGAGGCTGTATCTGAGTATTTTTGGCCTGGTGCGTGCAGTCTTGTGACACTGGCCTTGATTTGGTGTCTTTATAAAGATATATATTTTGAAGTGCTTGGTTATATAAAGCTCTTGAGTCATGAATGAAGTAACCACAGGAAAATTTGCCAGTAGGCTGGATTATTCTGATGGTTAATAACCTAGCTGTTCAGTCTGATACTTCCTGGTTCAGTATAGATGGGGAATAAGCAGCATGATGCAATTTAATAGCAGGAGAACTGTGTGTTTGCATGTCAGTAATAGCTCTGGGTTGTATCCCTGCTAAAGGCTTGATCTCTAAGCCAGTTTGCTTTTATTCGCTTTAGTAATCAGGGAGGTTTCAAAATATATTCTGTGTACACACATGTAAATATTTATATCCATGAAGATCAGTATTTAAATTTTTCTTTTAGAATTTTAACTTTAAATTGGATGGAATAATAATATTAACATTAGTATTAATAAAGGGATTTTAAAGGTTTTTTTTCCAAGTTCAAAAATAGCTTTACTGTGTAGTGCTCTGAGCACCTGTGAATATTTGTAAGGAAAATTACTAAACTCCTCCCAAACTAGTTTAAATGCTAATTCTTCTAATTTTCATCATTAGCTTGTGCTTGAACTGTCTGAATAAACTACAGAAATACCAATACATACAGTATTATCAATATTATTTCTTCTTTGAAGGCTACCTGATGTATTTTGTGGCAAGGTGAGTGGAGCAACATGCTGTTTTCCTGTTCAGAACAGTGTGGGATGTTATTTGGAGCAGGTTGTATTGGGAAGTGTTGAGGTCCTGCCAGGTCACTTGGTGTGATCCAGAGTCTAGGAAGAAGAGACTGAGCAAAGAGCAGCAGGTACCTCAGACATATCTCAGAGAGCACTGCTGTGACAGGAATTGATGACCTGAGGTGGTTGTACTTAGGGAATACATGGGCCTTAGTACAAGAAATTAATAGGATTGTGTGTGAAATTAAGTTAAAAGTAGTAATTGCCTTTTTTTTTTTTTTTTTTTAGCAACTGTAGTTGGGTCAGGAGTGAAAACAAATCTAAAACATACTTGATAGTTATACAAGAACTGTATTAGTGGTACTGAAAATAAATGTCAGCATGATCTTTTCTGATTTTCTTCTGACTCAATACACTGAAGTATTTAGTTGTGTTGGAAAAAGTTCTTCCAATGTACACCCCAAAGTTATATCATCACCTGAGAAAATGTTCTTCTTAGAAATAACATTCTGCATGAAAATAATGTTTTAAACTGCTTTCCATAAAGAGATAAATTTGCTGATATGTTTTAGGTTGCAACTACTTTTTAACACCTGCCAATGCTAATATTGGTCTAAGGTTTGGTTATTGCCTGGGCTAGTTGTATACTTGTATGCTCCTCTCATTTGAATCATTTTCTTCTACTGAAGTTTGAATTGTTATTGCATATTCTGGGGATAGAAATAACTTTCTATAGTATATCTTAGTGCCTATTCTTAAAATAATTTCCCCAACAACTGGCACAGCAGATGTTGATTGTTTACTATGGCAGATAATTGTGCTCTGGGATTCTCCAGGATAAACAGTGTTTCAAAACTGAAAAGGAATTTATTTACTACTAATAATAATCACTGTTATTTCAAACAGATCTTACCAACTGATCTTCCCAAATCAAAATAGTGAAGTGGAGGGGAGTGTTGTATGGGTAATAATGAAGATAACTGATGCTTCCTCAGGGTGGCTTCAGTCCCTGCAGCGCTTCTCTGTGCTCACGAGTGTCTGCCTTTAGACCTTGGCAGTCAACAACCTCAGCTCTCGGGTCAAAAACCTGACTGGCCAGGTGAGCAAGGATATTGGAACCAAGAGCTAAGCCCAGGAGAAACTTCACCTTTAGACCCCCTGATGGTTGAACTGTCCTACCTGCAGCCCTGTGGCTCAGGGCAGAGTGAGAGGCGCCGCAGGGTTTAATCCAGTGATCTTGGGAAGCTTCCCGAGGGAATTGTGGAGTCCAGAGTTTACCAGCAGCTGTGGCTCAGAACAGTGTTTCTGTGACAGAACCATAGCTCTTACATACACTTTCTCTGGAGCAAGAGGTACAAAATGGGGTACTGCTCTGCTACTCGCATTTCTGCCTCTTAAGCAGTTGTGGTACCGGGGAGGAACTTTCCTCTTTGCTCTGGAGGGATGGGGGGAATTGCCCGTGCATGTGCTGTAAGGCAGTTGGTGTGTTCTCCAAGAAACACTACGGGTTGAGATGAGAAGTGGGGTGGGGTTTTTTGTTTTGTTGTTTCATTTTTTCTCTTGTTTTCCTGTAGTTTTCCATGCTTCAGGTACTTCTCCTTGCCTTTCCTTTGGAGGCAGGGCATGAGTGGAGAGTAAGTTTGAAATGAAATGAGTTTATCTGTTACCTCATTATAATGTTGCATCTGAATTTACCCCTACAGCACTTTAGTGGTTATACTGTTGATAGCTTGTGTGGGTTTCATTTCTCTTCTCAATTTGACTAATGCCCCTTGTTTGGGATATTTTTAAGCCCACCACGTGACCTCTGTTGTCCACGTTGCCCTTGGTTTTGAGTGGTGTGAGTCTGACCTTCTGTTGCCCTCCCTTGCAGTCCCTGGTTCTAAATGTGTGGAACTATATTCCATCTTTACTCCTTTATCTAACTTGAAAATTTGAGCTACTTTGTTAGAATATCAATGATTTTATTATGTTATGAAAAATATTACATCTACTACAAAATAAGAAATATTTTTTTCTTTGGAATCGACAAGAAGAGGCTGAGATCTAGTCTTAACCTATTGAAATTTAAATTTTTAATTCAGATAGTATTTCTCCATCAGATAATATTTCTCTTTGCATCACTCTACTAGAAAGTCTAGACCTAAAATATCATTTCAGGTAATAATTGGTATCATACCTCACAATGGACCTTTGTAATATAGCATAATGGTAGATTGTATTTTGCATTAGACACCCAACAAATCAATCAGTGCTGTTACGATTTGTGCTCTAGGTTTTTTGCAATTGATTTCAGTTGTTGAATCTTATCTCAAGGAATATCATTACTCAAAATTGGATCAAGAAGATAGAAAAGATAGAAACTCATACCTTTAGTACCTAGTATAACAATGTACAATATGGGTTGTTTTTTTTGTTAAATCATTTATTTGATCAACATCATAGCAGATGGTAACCCTACGAAGTATATTATCTTGTTTACACAAACATTAGAGCCTGTGTGTCTTAAATAAGTTTTAAATAGAGTTGTCTTTGCTGTATACCAGAAACAATCCAACTGAAATGCAAGTTGTTCTAAGATCCAATTTTTTTACTAAATGAACATTTGGACCTGTTTCTTCAGAATGAATATAGATGTGGAAGTAAGGAGGGAACAGGTTTCCTCATCTTTTCTTCTGGAAGAGCCTTTTAGAGTTCAGTGGATCCTGTCCCTGCTGAGCCCTGCCTTCCAGAGCCAAGCGAGGAGCTCCTGGCCTGGCCCTGGCCCTGGGCCTGGGCTGGCTGAGGGCAGGAGCAACAGAGTTAGTGCCCTGAGGTGCTGTGTGAGCCAGAGCAGCCCCAGCCTGCCAGCTGAATCCACTCACCAGAAATCCACCTTCCTGAGTTGCTCCCTGCTGAGACTATGGTCTAGCTGATGTTGATTGAAAAGGGTGAAATCAACTCGTGAGTCATTTCAGTTGCTTTCCATCTCAATGCCTGCTAAAAAAGGAAGTGGGTGTAGAACCTCCTCACACTTCTGTCTGCCTGGCTGGCCGTGTCTGCACTGGGAAACCTTCAGAACACACAGTTGCTGAATTTCCCCTTTTTGCATTGCTTAAGCAGCTCAAGATGCTGCAGCCTTTCCCGTGTGGTGAGTTTTTCAGGGCTCTGCTAACTCTCAGCTTCCCTGTGCCCCTTAGCATCCAGGAGCAGTTAGTGGGTACTGCAGTTGGATACCTCACTTCATGGTGGAAGGGGTTATGTGAAGGTGACGATCCTCCAACTTCCTCCATTCTGTGCTTCCCAAGAAAACACTTGAACCCTTTTGATGCCACACCTGCTTAGAGATGTTATTGAATTTATCATAGATGATTCCTGGGTTAGTTCTTTCTTCTTGGGTTTTTCTCAGGCTCTCTTCTCACCAGGAAGGTGTATCTCGTGCTCCTGGCTCGTTCACACCTGTGGCCTGATGTGGTGTTTGGGCCCAGCCTGCTAGAGTTTGTCTGGGTGTTTGTCTCTTTGCTTGGTTTTCATCTGTCATAGGTACAAAAAACTAATTAGTTTGAGATATTTGTTCTGGTTTGTAGCTTCATAGACACACATCTGATATCCTGGTTGAGGGCTGTGGCCTGTCTGGTTCTCTGCTGGTTTGGAGTGTTCTATTTGATGGGGACTGAGGGCAGCAAGGGTGTCATCCTAAATCCAATCCAGATGTCAAGCAGCAGTAAGTCAGAGTGCTAGTTCTGGAGCAGTGTATGAAATTCTTCCTGGTGACCTTCAAGTAGCTTCTGAACTGTCACTGCACGTTCCTCATGTGGAAATTCTGATTCAAGGGTCTGTCTAGATGCAAAATTGGGCTGGGCTTATAAGAAATGCCCAAATAGTGCAAAGCAAGAAAAAAAGCACCTGTCAGGAAAAAAAGGAAGCCTTGTCATACTCGAGCTGCAACTGTGCTGTGCTGCTCTGGAAGAAAGATTGGAATCTTTGGAAGAAAGAAGAAATTCAGGGAACTATTGAGAAACTAGTTTTCCTCTCCAAGTTATGCTGTTATATTTTGGTTTAGAGCATTTTCTTCAATGATTTACTTGCATAATTCAAGCAGTAGAATTAAAGGAGAAGAATTTTTAGCTATACATGTACTGACTTAGCAGAACCTTCACACAAGTCCTTATGTCCTCCAACGTTGAGATGAGTAACATGTTTCACTGAGTAGGGGTCATGCATCTGAAGATTTTCTGCAGAGCCATGCTGTACTGCTTCTAAGGGGCTGGATGTGATGTACTAGTTCTTAGGCTTTCCCCAAGATTTCATCTTGCAGTAAGATATTTTCTTTTCCCCAGCCCCCCTCACTCTACATCCCTTTAGAACCTAAAGTGATGGGAGACTTGTTGTGATAATCACTGGATTACTGGCCCTGTTGTTTCTGGCAGAAAAGAGTCAGTTGTGCCAAAGATTACTTTTGCCTTTGTCAGTGCCAGCCACCACTTTTTGCTCAGCTCCTGGATGGGTGACAATGGAACAGAAACAATGCTGTCAGCTGCAAAGGGCAGCAAACTTCCCCAAAGTGCTGCCTGCATGTGGTGGGGCTTTTGCATTTCCCAAGAGGCTTCCTCAGCCTTGAGGATCTTTCCACAAAAGCTGTCTGTAGATGTCATCTGGGGAACTGTCCTGTGTTTGGAGCTGAATGTGCCTTCTGCAGGCTCTGTGAGAACAGGGTTTTCCAGCTTCATCATCCACATGTCTAAAGGACATAATAATTAGAATACTTTCCATAGGTATTTATTATTTATTGCTTTTTTTTTTTTTTTTTGTGGTGTGGCCAGTTATGAGAGGCATAGATGAAAATGGCAATATTAAGTCAGGGTCTAGGGATAATTGTGTGGAGTAACTTGCACTCAGCTTTTATTTAGAAAAGGTGATGTTATAAAGCTGCATCATTAGTTCATGCTGTACATCACATGAAACATTTCTGCTCTCTATCAAAACTCTTCATGAGAGAAGTTTGGGTGCCAGGGAGCTAACAAGTTGTCTTGTAGGCCAAAGCACAGGTAAGGCTGCCAATTAGGGTAGACATTTTCCACCCATTAAAAATCCCCAGTGTCCTGAGATAATCAGGAATGTAATCACTCAGCTAGCAGCCTGCTCCTGTATCAGTGAGTGGGCTGCAGGAATTCAGGTGCCATTAATTGTTTTGAATGTGATTTAACAATCGTTTGACCAACTACTCTTGAATAGAAAGTAATTGGAGAAAGCCCTGGCAACAGTTTTTCTAATTGTTGGCTAGATCACACCCAGGAGCTGTTCTCTGCTACTGAACTTCAAGATCTCCCTGGTTTTTCCTTCCCCTTTCTCTTCTGAGCTGCAACCTGGATTTGCATAAAGGGAACTGATTCTCACAGAACCGTTAGAGCTCAGAGAGATTCCTGTTGTAGCAGGGCAGGCACCATCAGGCTCTCAGGGGCTTTTTAAACCACTGAAACACAATCAGGCACTTGCCTCCACCCCCACCTTGCACTAAAACATCTCCCATGTTGTGTAGAGACCAAGTAGGGGTGATAATTTCACAGGTTTTACAATCCTCAAGGAAGACAGGAGGGCAAAGAGTAGATAACAAGGGTATGTTTCCCAGTGTGTGCTGTAACATTCAGTGCTTAAGATGCTGGATAAATCAGGCTGTGCAAAAAGCAGGCTGACACAGTTGTGCTTCTTTTGCTGCTCATGCTAGTTTCTTGTGGATTGGGTAAGGCAAACAGTGCAGACTGGCAAATCTTGACTTTTTCTGCTCCTGTTTTCAGCAGCTGCAGGTGTCCAAATGAGCAGGTTGTGTAGTAGCCAGCTTCGTTAACAAGGAAACTTCATCTCACATTTTGGTTTTAAAAATACTCCTTGAAGTATGCAGGCATGGATGAATATGCTTTAAGTGCATGGAAGTGGAGGAGTTTGCTTTTCAATTGCTGCAGAGAACACAGACTTTTGCTTATAGGTCTGTATTTTTCTTTTTATTGCTAGGTATGGACGAGCGAACAGGAGCCACGTCCTGGGGAACAAGTGGCCAGCCAAGTCCTTCCTATGAATCTTCAAGGGTAAGGTTCCACATAACAATTCCTAGTGAAAGTTTATGGGAGTGTACAGTGCAAATTAGCAGATGATTTGGCAGTGTTTGTGAAGGGGAAGCTCTTTGAAATACAGATTGGCATTTTTTAGAAACTTTAATGACTTCAAGCTGCACCAGTAAATCATATTTCTAAAGCTGAAAAATCTAGAGGGTAAGAATTTTTGAAGTCAACTGTGAATAACTGTACTGGAATGATGAGCAGGCATTTGATTGGCCTTCTGGTCAAAAGAAAATACAGGTCATGTTAGAGATTTGGGAGGAGATGGCAAAGCTTAGGGGATGCTTGTCTCTCCATGACCAGTAGCCAGCTATAGCATGTGCTGTGTTGTGATGTTGGAGAGGCTTCAACTGGAAATACGTCCTGTTCCTGCTGCAGCTTCAGCCATCCTGCTTGTTGAGCTAAAGGTTTTTGATAGTATCTAATATCCTAAAATAACATTCTTTTCAAAACCCAGCTAGGTGGTCAAGAGTAAACTTTCCCCTCAGGAAATCCCATTTTCTTTCATCTGCTCCATTTTCTTTTGATGAAAATCTCCTGTCTATAAACAGTCAGTGAGCTCCATGTACCTAATGAATCTCTGGAAATACACAACACACAACTGATGGGCCTAGCCTGAGTAGTCTGTTCTGATACCAGTACCCTTGAGCCAGAGAGCTGTTAGTTCTTGTCCCTCTGCAGCTTTCTGGGTTGATCAGTTTTAATCAATCCTGAATTCACCTGACCTAACTGGAATTTGAACTTGTGATTCATTGGCTGGGTGGTTCTATTAATTGCATATTTTTGAAGTTAATCAGCCAGCTAACATCAGTCATGTCAAGTCAGGAGGGCAAGTGTGCTGGTCTTTTTGTGTGTGTTGGTGGCTTTTATTTATAGTTCTAGCTGAAGGCTACAACTAGGAAACTGAAAACACTGGTCAAGCATCAATACCTCCTTAAAATATACCATCCCATCCTCAAGTTGGTAATAAAGGCAGCTGTTCGTGCTCTAAATGAGATTTCCCATCATTAGAATCAGTGGCAGAGGTTGGTGCTGTTTGGGTGTAGCATTAAGAAAAGGAGATGGAAATGTAGGTTAGTCCTGAGCCCTGTGGAAAGCTGCAGGAAAAAGCTGTTTAATTCATGTACACACCAGGTGTACCTTTACTCCAGCAGTTGCAACTTGCACTTAAATTAGTCTGCATTTTTTAAAAGAGAAAAAGAAAGTGGAGAAAACCC
>VYZU01079646.1:0-16478 GCA_013401355.1 Ceyx cyanopectus
TTTTTTTTTTTTAAACCAACATGTAGATTCACCCCAGCCTGTATCATGTTCTTGATATAAACCTGCAAATGGAATTAAATGAATCTTTTGATAAAAGACATAGCCTGAAGCAACTCCTCAAACTGCTGCATGGTATGGCTGCCCCTTTCCCAGCCTGGTGGAGGTTGGAGGGGATCTTTGGAGATCATCTAGTCCAACCCCTGCACTCCAAGCTGATCACAGTCCTGGCAGGGCTTGGATGTCTCCATGGGTGGAGGCTCTAGAAGCTCTCAGGGCAACCTGTGCCAACTCATGAACGCTGTCATGCTAAAATAGGGGTTTTCTTCTCCAAATGAAATTTTCTGTCTTTCAATTTGTGCCCGTTGCCTCTTTTCTGTGTGAACTATTTATAAGCAGTAAAACAAGGGAGGAAATCTGATTATCTTCACAAAATGAGGTACATTTTCTGCAGCAATTGTCAAAATTCTCATCTTTTCTCTCAGTAAGAAGCTGCAGCATGCTGGGCTGAAGGTGTAAGTCTTGGTGAAGGATGAGAAAAGAGATTGATCCATGAATGCTTTACCTCCTGAGGCCCAGGAGGTCACATTTCCTTGGGTAAAGGTGAGATTTTTACCAGAGGGTGATGAGCAGTCACACAGTGTATTGTCCTGAAGGGGTGGAAGGAGTCACAGCATCTAATTGCAGCAGCCTGGAGGGGGCTGCTGGTGGGAGCATCATTTACTGCCTGGGAGCTGCTCAGTGAGGCAGTTGCACTGTCCTGTGTTGCAGCAGTGTGCTGTGGGGAGGAGGGAGTGCTGCTCAATGTCAAACTGCCTGTTTCTGCCTTTTCAGCTGGGTGTGTGCAGTACCTGCTGGTGTGTGTAGGGGATAGTGCCCAGCAAACCCCCCAGGTCATTAAAAGCAGAGAGCTGGGCTGCTGCTCCTAGCCCTGAGACCACCCTGCCTTGTCCACAGGTAAAGTGAGCAGAGGGGCAGCTGCACTGAATGCTCCACCTGGGGCCAAGGGCCAAGCTTGCTCCTGGTGTCACAGATGCCTGTTTGTGCCATGCTGAACTGTATGAGCTTGCTCAGCACAAGGTGCATTGCTCCTAGCTGACCTTTTTCTTCTTTAAATACTGTTCATGCTGCAAGCAGCTGTAATCATTCCAAATGATGCACTTTGGCCACTGAGCCATAGCCAGGGCTCCATCATTCCGGGTGGGACAGTGAGATAAGCTCACAGAATAGACTTTTCCTTTCCTTTCAGCTTCTGGATTTTTCTGATCATAAACTGACCATCAACTGTGATCAGTTTCTTCAAGCAAGTTGTGCACATGCAGCAAGTGTGCCCTGGCATTTAGAGAACAGTACCAGTGCTTTTAGTTGTGCTCCTGGCTGTGCCCTTACAGTGTGTGTCATCTCTGCTTCAGCCTGAGCACTGAGAACACAACTGTTCTTTGACTCACAAAGGCTGAGCTCGGTTTTATGCCCAAAAAGTTGATTGTTGTTCTTTCTCAGTTGCCTAATCCTGAACTTGAGATGACCCCATCAGAGCCTGAATCCTCTCTTGAATGCAGTCCTCTATACACTTTATTTTAAAGAGATCCCTCTTTTCCTTAAAAAGAGTGGCCTCCAGCTGTTGGATGACAGTGTAGTGATTAAAGTTCTGCCACGAGCAGGGGAGTCTGAGTTTCAGTTCCCTGCTGGATCCCAGCTCTCACATTCTGCCTGATCTTGATGGAGGCTGCCTTTAGTGGAGGGCAATGTCTACATCACTTTTGGTTTCATGGATCCTTGATGGATTCCAAGATGCTTTCTTTTTCCCAAGGCTGCTCTCAGAGATGGAGACATTCCTGTGTAGAACTTGTACTCTTTCAGATAGAAACCCTTCTTATCTGCCTGCCCTCTCCCTGGCACAATGGGCAGGAGCAGAGCTAGGACTGGATTGCATTCCTGCAGCCACTCTTCCCTGGACATGAAGTACCTTTTGTCACTGCCATACTCATCAGCAGAAATGCAAAGAATGCACCAGGCTGATCAGATTCTCTTTCAGATAAATAACTAGAAATAAACCATGTAGTTTCAACAAGCTCTGCTAAATGTGATGTATGGATGGTTTTCCTGCTTGCTGCTATTAACCAGGATAGAAATAGCCCAGCTATCATTGCAGGTCATGACTTCTGGGGTTCCTGTGACATCCCTTCTCTTTCTGTTTGAATCTACCACAGTCTCTGACTAGACAAGCTTATTTCACTGGTACCCTGAAAAGGTGGAATACAGGTTAGTGAATGTCATGCCTGCTGCCCTTTCCCTCTTGGTATGCTTGAAAAATTAGAATTCAGTTTCCACATGATGAAATATTCAAAGGTATCATTGTTTCAGTGCAGCAGCTGATGAGCAGAAATCACATACAAGAAACAGCTTCATTAAAATGTCATTGCTGTAATTAATGTATCAACAGCTGTACAGTGATGATTTAAATGTGGAAAGTGTGTCTGGCTGAGAAAGTAACACTGAACAAGGAGGTGAAATTTAGAAGGAAAGAATTTACTTTGAGGTATTTCACAGATGTACAAGAAACATTTTTTTTTGTGGGGGTTTGTGTTTGTGGTTTTGGTTGGGTTTTTTTCTTTTGCTTGTTTGGTTTGGGATTTTTTTTTCCCTTTTTGGGTTTGTGGTTTCTTGGTGATTTTGTTTTGGTTTTGTTGTTTTTCTGTGGGTTTTTTTGTTTGGTTGGTTTGGTTGTTTTTTTTCTCCCAAGTAATGTGGCATTTGCATTAAGAGGACTGCAAAGAAGATTTTAATTACATGTTAAAAATATCTCAATAAACGTCTTAAAAGTGGAGCTAGAGAAGAAAGAGGAACAAGGCTTGCATCATGCCAAGAAGAGGAAACAGCAACCAGAAAGGATTAAATGAGAGGCAGCAAAAAATGAGGTTTATTTAGCATACAGGAAGCTGGCAGACTGGAAAAAAAAAAAAGGGAAGAATGTTTCTCATTTTCATGCCTTGAGAAGAAAGTTTAGTCTAATGTATATTATATAGAATAGCCCTGGGAGCTGACAGGTCTGTGCTCTGCTTGCCTTCCCATGGCCTTGGGGAGGTGCTTGGGCAAAGGAGACCTCTCTAGAGCAAAAAGCTCTTTATTTTGCATTCCCAGCCTTTGTCCCCCCCACTTGGTTCTGTGTTGGCCAGCAAGGGGTGCTTGGGCTGATGCTTTAGGGAAGTTGCAGGGAAACTGAGGCCATTTACTTGCTCACAGAGACTAGGAGGTAGCTGTCAGCTCCCTTCTCTTGCAGCTGCTACCAGCCTTGGACTGCATCTGTTAGGAAACCAGAACATTCCTCACCTTTGAAAGACTTACATGAATGGTCCACTACCCTAAGAAAGCTTTCTGTAAAGTATAACAGATCTGTATAAAGCAAAGATGTAGGAAAAAATGGCAAAGGGAGAGTGGTGGTTGGAATGAGAGGGTGGCCACCAGTCTCTGCTTTAGGAACTGCAATATAGAAATCTTTACACAAAGCAAACCATGTCATAGAAAGGAAATATAAACTTAAATCAGCCTGGAAATCTTGTAATAAACCATATCTAAACAAAATACATATATGCTAGGCTAACAGGTTGGCTCTTGGACACTGGTTAAAACACAGAGTTATAACCACATGGTTATAACCACAAGGTTAGGGAAAGGCAAGGTCAGCTCTCCTGGGTGAATTTCTGACTTCTGTTAGTGCCAGAGTCTTTGAGCTTTACAGAAGATGAGTTGGTGTGTTGTAATGTGTCTGTTCCTCTTTCCTCAATGGAAAAACACAACTGGGATGCCAACTGCAGAGATGTTTGGACTGCTGGTGTGACCAAACCAGCACAGTACTGTTGGCCACACTGACTACCTTCCCTGCCACAGATTCTCTCTCACTTCACATCAGTAAGCAGTTACAAGCACACTGAAGTTAGCCAAGAAATGATGTTTTCATATGCACCCTCTCAAGAAGATTTGGGTTAGGTTTTTGGCGCAGGGCATGTCTTGATGATGCCAGGTAGTGCATTTACAGGGACTGTGTGTGCTGGGATTGGGGCACAAGTTCTCTGAAGGTTTTGAAACATGCACACAACTTAGAAGGAAACCTTTCTGATTGCCTGTAGCCTTGTTTCTGTGCAAGTGTGGAAGGCAACTTCAGTGACCACAGTGTCAGAGTTCATTGTCTTTAGAGAGGAGGAAGAACAGAAAAATGGGATTTCAAGCACAAAACTTTTAATAAACTCAGAGATCTGCGTTGTGCAATCTCAGAGGAGATTAAAAAAAACTTTAAAACTAAAGATATAATCTTTATTATTTATTTTAGGGCAGGCTAGCAGTTTCTGGTACAAAAGATGTGAATTATGCTGGTTTGAGTGATTCAAATGTAGGAGGACAGGTAGTTACTGATTTCAGTCACAAGAAGGAACCATATGGAAAGTTTATGGAAAATGAGGTCAGTGAAGACAAAAGGAATAATATGGAAAAACATGAACAGAGTATAATGTTCAGCCTCTCAAAACATGGTGCTGTTAGCAAGGAGTATCCAGGGTTGTGTGAACTCATTCATCTGCACAAGAGTGATGAGAAACACTGAAAAATGCTGGTCTGCTGTATAGAAAAGAGGAAGAGCTCTCAACACATGATTCAAAGAAGGCTGAAATGTTTGATACCTTCAGCAAGCTCCTGCAAAGGTAAACACTGAACCAGGGTCTGGTACAATTAATACCTGTGATAAAGTAAAAAAAAAAAAAGAATTGGTTAGAATCCCTAAATTTCTCATATTGTTTCAAATAACTCAGCTGCATTCTAGAACATTCAAAGAAATGACTAAAGCAATAAGGAGCTCTTTGGCAGGTAATGGAAGGGGTTGAACTTTCAGGCAGTTTTGGCCAGTCTTTAAGGAAGGAATGATGACAGGAAGGAATGAAAAACAAATTTTAGTCCAAACAACCTTAATTCACTGAAAATTGCTTGAATGGTAATCAGGTCAACTATTTGGAAGTATCAAAATGGAAAAAAAAAAATAAAATAAATAAATCCCATTGGAGTGTGTGAGGAAGATTGCAGCTCAGTATTTCAGCTCTGAGGACAAATTGTTATACTCAAAAAAAAACCCTGAATGTTTGGTACACTGCATACAGAATCTTGTTCTTTGGCATTTCTCACTTGTATTTTTAGAAGCAGATAAAAATAATGTTTTGACAAATTTACATGGAACTTTATAGACTTATTTTTTGGTGAACCTTCAGAAATTAAAAGCAACAATTTAATACTAGGATGAAACAGGCTTTGGTATGTACAATTATATTACCCTGCTCAGTATGTATCTTAGATTAAACAGGCTAAACCAGAACTGATCATGGACTGAGAAGCACCTGCTTAATTAAAGCAGTGAAATTGTGAAATAATACATTTACTGCTGCTGTCACAAAAAAAAGTCAAAACAAAAACATGCTTCCTCACAAAAAAAATCAGTTTTTGCATTATTGGAGCAGACAGCCAATGAGGGTTTTCTGGATGGAGTGGACATGCACTTGTCCTCTTTCCTGCAGAGAAAATGACTTTTTTAATTGAAATCAAAAGCCTAATCAGGGCTGAGAACATTAGATGTGCCATGAAGTGGGAAAAGTTGGAGGAAAAGAAACCCACTAATTTAAACAAATTACTTTGCTGGTTCTGGAGGCAGTCTTGATTTGTCCAGTGGATGCATGCTAGGAATAAAGATGGTCTAGGTACCAAACAGTGAGATTGCTGAAGAAGAGAAAAAAAGATACAGTATTGACTTCTGTGATTAAAATCTAGTTAGTTCAAATAATAATTTGTATTATAGTTATTAATATAAAATAATTATTTCAACTTGGATTACCTACAAATACAAAGAACAGGACATTTATGCTAATTGCATCATAAGTGCTGGGAGGGCTGCAAATTCACTGCCTACTGAAATGTTGAAAAGCTCAGCCAAGATAAAACACACTGACAATAAAAGTCTAGATTACTATTAAGTAGACTAGGACAGTTTATTCAGTGGAATTATTTCAGCTGTTAAACTGAAGTATTTATTCAGGTGATTGATGCACCAGTAATTAGTATTTTAAAGCTTTTTCAGCACAGTAAAATATTTAAGCCCAAGAATATTTCAATAATAAAAATTCCAGTTTACTTTTATATATGGATAGTATTCTTTGAAGTGTTATTATATAATTTAGATTGCCAGGAAAAAATATTTAGGTTGATAATATTTTGATTTTTGTAGCGTTCATGTGGCTTAAATGTTTCATTGATTTCACACTGCCATCCCTAAAGGAAGAATATAGCTTGTGGAAGTGTTTCAGTCTTCTTGACTTGTGAAAAATCAATATATCAGAAGATGTTGATGGCAAATAAAACCCAAGCTTTTTGCAATCTCAGTCCAGTTTTGAGTTTGAGATGTTGGCTTGTTTGTTGTTTGGGGATTTTTTTCATCACGGTATGAATGTTAATAAGACCATAGATGTGATTTTATTCACACAGAAGAAATGATGACAGATATTATTAGGATAGTGCTGTTAGGGTAGAGCCTTCCTTCTAAATGCAACTTTTCTTTCATATTGCAGATTTATTTCCTTTTGGTTTGTCCTTACTTCGCCACTTTTTTTTTCCCCATTCCCTCTATGCTGTGCACTGGCATTGTGGTGCTGCTTGTTGTAAGAAAAATTCTATTTTCTAATGGCCAGCTTCTCTCTTTTTTCTTTTTTTTTTTTTAAATAGGAGTTAATTCTGTTACACAGGCTGCCCTTCTTCCTTTCATCTTTTATGTATAATGCTTAATTAGGAATTTTCAGTTGCCCAAAGAGCTGGAGTCTGCATCATCCATCTCAGGCTGCAGTATTCCTGCTCCATCAGCCAGGAGGTGCAAGCTTCATCTGGGGCTTAATGAGCAAGTTTTTCAGCCTGTGCTGTGTGCTCTAGACAATTTCAAGGATCACCCCCTTTTTTTAAATTCAGTTCCTCTCTCTGGAGTCCCAAAGAGCAGAGGAATGGGAGGCAGCATGTAACATGATTGTCATAAGTAGATACTGAATATTTAGTAATTTATGCCTCAAGAGCTGGGTTACTGCTTTGCAAATTGTCCTTTTATAAGGAGAAGTGTTCCTGGTGCCTGTGGTTTTTTTCTCTGTTGCTCCCTCAGAATGAATTCTCTCCTGCTTCAAGAGCTGATTCAGGAGGGTGCTGGAAATGGAAATCAACTGGATGAGATTTGAAACTTTGGAGCCTTTTTCCTGATGTGTTTGAAGTTGAAGGTGTAAATAACAGAGTGAGTGAGTTTGTGATCTGTTTAAAAGCCATCTTTTGCAGGGTACTTCCATACAGATTGTAGAGTGTTTTACTACTCAAATGAAGGACAAAACACTTTTTTTTTTAAAGAACATTTTATTTTGTTTACAAGACTGTGTCAGATATTGGAGAGGCAGCTCTACTGAAGGGCAGATAATTTCAAGATTAAATTTTATCTTGCCTCATATTCAAGGGGCTAAAATCAATGTTTTGTACAACCTGTCAGCAGAGCCTTCTCACCCTAAAAAAACATTGGCATGACTCAAAATACACACTGAACAAGACTCCTGTGTTTAGGTGATTTTGCAGTCATGTTTCAGAGCAAACATGCACTTTAAAAGAGAGAGGCTGAGAGAGCTGGGGCTCTGTAGCCTGGAGCAGAGGAGACTGAGGGGAGAGCTCAGCAGTGTCTGTCAAGATGTTGAGGGCAGTGTGGGGAGGATGGAGCCAGACTCTGCTCAGGGCCATCCAGGGACAGGACAAGAGGCAATGGGAGTCAGTTGGAGCACAAGAGGTTGAGGGGAAACCCAAGGAACAACTTGTTGCCAGTGAGGGTGGCAGAGCCTGGCAGGGGCTGCCCAGGGNTGCTCAGAGTGCTGCAGTTTGTGCTAGCAGCCTGTGTAAAGGAGCAGGGGGAGCAGGTGACTGGTGGTGCTCGGTCAGACCCAAGACGCCATTTGCACAGAGACTGCAGAAGCTTCTACAGCTCATCCACAGAGAGGTGCCTGCAGGACTGCTTTTTGTAAAGCTTCTGGCACTGCCATGGCTGGAGAGCTTTTCCCAGGAGAAGGATGGTTTGTGGTCATGCTGAAGGGGGCCCAGGATGCTCTGAGCCTGAGCTGGCAGCACAGCTGGGCTGCTGGGAGCTCTGCTGGGAGCTCTGCCTCTGCTGCGGCTGGTGTTGGGGCTACGAGGTCCTGGGCACTGCCAGCCCACAGTGATGCTGTCTCTGTGCCACACACAGGACACCAAGGCTCTTGAGCAGCCCACTATGGAAGGTGGTTTCTCAATTGGCAGAATCTTGTTTCTATTTTAAAACCAGAATGTTTTGTGAACCGCTTGGGTTTGACGCTTTGTTATTTCCCTCTGAAAAATGTGGTGTTAGAAAATTCTTAGTTAATGTGACTATGCAGAAACAATTAGAACATAAGTAATTTTCTTCCTTTGTTCCCTTGTTGTTTTTCATTTTTTTTAAAGATATTTTTAAAATTAGAAACAAATCAAGAATCTGGCAACATGGGCTTTTCTTCATGTGCAGTGACTATTATGGGACTTGGTGAGAAGTCAGGTTTCTTCTGTCTGGTGAAGTTCATCTGTGGTTACCAACAGAATTTTATTTCCAGAGAAAACAAACAAGCATTTTTGTGCCATAAAGGATGTCAGAAACCTCTGCCTGAACCACAGAGCCAAATTAAAATTCTCCTTGGTAAAAAAACCCAACAGGGCTGATGGGCATGAACGTAAGAAAGTGAAGTAATTCTTCCCCATCGTTTCTGGGGCTTGTGCTCTTCAGAGAAAGACAACTCAGTGACAAAACATGGATTTAGCCCTGCAGAGAGCTGTGTAGCTCTTTCAAGGCTTTCAGGAGGCTTTGTCCATAGCAAAACAAAGGAATCCTAATGCATTTTAAGTCCTTCGTAGACTTCACTTGGAAGAAACATCTTGAGAGGCATGAGTAACACAGACAGTTCAGCTCTTCATATTTAATTGCCCCTTAATGAAAGTGTTAAAATGGAATAACTTTACTGATGAATGCTCCCAATGGTTACGTTAATATTAATGTAAGAATATTTAAAATAATAATAATTAAAAAATAAAACATGCAAGAAAGGAAAGTTAAGTGGGTATGAAAAGTTTAATTATATGCTTTGTGTTAGACGTAAATAAAATAGTTGTAATTACTTAATGGAGGTGATCAAAAGACATAGAGATGCAGAGAAGGAGTAGCCTCAAGCACATCAAATACACCTTTTAAATACTTAGAACAACTGTTGTTTCAAAAGAATGGGCAAAGACTTTTGGAACCATGTGACTGCTGATTTTCCAGCAATATACTGATTTTAGCACTTGCCCTTTCAAAGGATATCCAAAAGAGTAAAGCCCACTGCAGGGGGCTGCACTAGATGCCCTTTGGAGGTCCCTTCCAGCCCTAACCATCCTGTGATGACAGCAGGAGTCTCACAGACACTGCTGTCAGTGGTTTCATTTGGAGGCTTTTTCCACTTTATATAAAGTGCTTTCAACAACTACAGAATTTGCACCTGATCTTTGTTTTTTCTCCCCCTTCTTTCCTTATTGTCTGCTTACTCACTTGTTCCTGACCATTACCTGATCACAGCACAGGCATGACTGTGTTCACCTGAACCTTGTCTTTTCTGCAGAGGTCTCTTCTAGGACAGAGCTCTGGAGAAGCCCCCAGGGTCCTCTGCCTGGGACAGCTGGCTGGTGTGATAAGCTGACAGGAGTGCTTTTCCCAGGAGCAGATTCCTTTGAAGAATCTCATTTTCAAAGGTCAGAGATGACCCCTTAGCAGCATTCATAGGTGGGGACAATCAGTGTCAGCACATTGCTGCACTGGTGAAATTAACAACTAGAAATCACATGGTCATTATTTTTCCTGGCAGGTGCTATGTCTGTGCTCCATGTGGACATGCTCCATTACTCCTCCTGTTACAGCTGCTGCTGTGACCCAGGCTCCCTAAGAAGAGACAAAAAAGGCTCTGTCCCAGGGTTGTGTTCAGGTTGGTCATTTAGCTCTTGCTCCAGGGAATGAGAGCAGTGCTTGAAATCTCCCTGTGGCCCAGAAGGACTTAGAATTGAAGCTTGTGGCTTCCCACATCACTGCTTCATTCAGCCAGTGCCTGGTGTGTGGAAGAAAACTCAGCATCACCACTAGTGATTTTGAACAGAATTGCCAATGCCCACTAAAGTCAAGAGATTCAAAGAGGGTTTAAACATCTCTTTATAAGTCAGGTATCTTCAAAGGGCAGAGAATCTGAATAGCACTCTTGTATTTCTGTGCTGAAAATGTGCCTAAAATAGATAGTGCTCTAAACAGTGTCTGAAACGCAGATGATTGATGTGAATACTTAATCTTACACATCCTCAGTAATCACCCTGAAGTGACAGAACTTCTTCCTTTCTTACTCTGGACAAGTAATATGTGTAAACAGGTCACTGAAGGAATTACTTTTTAGTTTACCTCCTGCAATTACATGTAAAAGATATCATCATTGTAGTTTAAATTTCTTTTTCCCTTTGTTTGTTTGTTTGTTTGTTTTAAATCTCCATTTATTTGTTCAGAGGCCAGGGAAGTATAGCTAGTTTTCTCCATATTGGCAAGGTGAAACAGAAGAGCAAGTGAAGTTTTCTGTAAAACTACAGGCAATCTCACATGGACAAAAAGGTAGCAATTTCTTAGCTCAATTTAAAGCTTTTGCTCTCCATTTATTTTTACATTTAGAATTGTCTTTTTAACATATTATGAAAAAAAATAGGTAGGCTTGAAGCTCTGATGTATGAAGTAGAAGAATAAAGCCAATACTTGATGTTGAGCAAATCTTCCTGCTGTTGATCTGAGGCCTGCAGAATCTGCCAAAACTTCTCCTCTCAGTACCATGGGAACCTCTGGAAACATCAAAGGGTTTAGTCATTACTGTCAAAACATGCACAAATTAGCAATAAAAACTAACAACCCAGCAGCATTTTAGAGATGATTACCTCCTTTGAAGCTTTCTGGATTGTAATTGATACCAGTTTAGTTTCACTAAATTAAGAGCATTTTGTTGAAAAAATAAACTTTCTCCCCTTTGACATAACATAATGAACCATAGAACAGTTCTGTGGTCATTAGTCAACCATATGCATGAAGTGTGAAGCATAAACTTCGTGGGTTCTGCCCTTATATCACAAGGTTCTGGACACAAAATGCCAAGGAGTGCCTAGAGGTGCCACCAGGAACCTGACCTCCAGGGCATTGTGCTCACAAACTGTGCTCATCTGACAGAGAATCAGAGAATGTTTATGGCTGGAAGGGGCCTCCAAAGGTCATCTAGTGCAGCCCCCTGCAGGGAGCAGGGACACCCTCAACTAGCCCAGGCTGCTCAGAGCCTTGGCCAACCTCCCCTGCAATAGCTCCAGGGATGGGGCCCCAACCACCTCCCTGGGGAGCCTGTGCCACTGAGCCACCACCCTCAAGGGAAACAACTTCTTCCTGAGATCCAGTCTCAAGCTCCTCTGCTCTCATTTCAACCCATTGCCCCTCGTCCTTTCACTGCAGGCCCTTGGAAACAGCCCCTCTGCAGCCTTCCTGCAGCCCCTGCAGGCACTGGCAGGTGCTCTAAGGTCTCCCCAGAGCCTTCTCTTCTCCAGGCTGAACAAGCCCAGCTCCTTCAGCCTGTCCCCAGAGCAGAGCTGTTCCAGCCTCTGAGCATCTCTGTGGCCTCCTCTGGACTGAAATGTATCAGTGTTTGGTACAGGATTTTCCTCTTTTCAGAAAGCATGTTTTCATGTAGAAACTCTGTGTATCTTTTAGCTAACTTGAGTGTTTGATGGGCAATTGAAATGCAGGAATAAAACTCCTGTGCTGATCATCAAAATGTGTATGTCTGATCAAAGTCACAGGGAGACCAGTGGCAACCATCAATCCCCAGAGAGGAACAGAGCTTAGGGATGGTTTTGGAGGTGGTTGTAGCTGTAGGGATGGTTTTGGAGGTGGTTGTAGCTGTAGGGATGGTTTTGGAGGTGGTTGTAGCTGTAGGGATGGTTTTGGAGGAGGTGGTTGTAGCTGTAGGGATGGTTTTGGAGGTGGTTGTAGCTGTAGGGATGGTTTTGGAGGTGGTTGTAGCTGTAGGGATGGTTTTGGAGGAGGTGGTTGTAGCTGTAGGGATGGTTTTGGAGGTGGTTGTAGCTGTAGGGATGGTTTTGGAGGTGGTTGTAGCTGTAGGGATGGTTTTGGAGGAGGTGGTTGTAGCTGTAGGGATGGTTTTGGAGGTGGTTGTAGCTGTAGGGATGGTTTTGGAGGTGGTTGTAGCTGTAGGGATGGTTTTGGAGGAGGTGGTTGTAGCTGTAGGGATGGTTTTGGAGGTGGTTGTAGCTGTAGGGATGGTTTTGGAAGTGGTTGTAGCTGTTTCTCACACATCTGGTAATACCCTCAGGAAATAAAGCTGAGGTTGTAAGTTGGGCTTCAGCTGAAGGGTGTATCACAGCCCAGCTGGCCTAGGGGATGTATTGAAAGTTAGTTAAGATTTTATCAATTGATCTGATTTTTAAAACTTAATTTTTTTTACTTGGACTCAGTTTTCTTCAATTTGTTTCTTTTGTTTCCTCAGCCAGCCCACTCTATAGTAACCATTCATTACCTCCTGATCCCCTTAATTTCACAAAGCATAGACATGCTGTCTTGCCAAGAGACAAACAAAATGCATGGAAGGTTTTTCAGATTACTCTTGTTTTAGAATAACACGAGCCAGCATCTCTGTTACCCAGACTCCTCTTGTCCAAAAGCCTGTGGGATCACCATTATCTTGGAGACTTCCAGACCTGTTTTAGATCTGACAGAGATTGATCAACAGCTCCAGCAATGACTGAGGCAGAACGTGTCTGACAGGTAATCAGAGCTGGGCAGGTGGGCACATAAGCTCCATTTTACTGCAGAACCCAACTAAAGCTGTATATATGCTGATTTTTTCAGTTGCTATCACTACTGGACTTCACTGTGCCAAGCTTTTCTTTAGATTTCTGAAGGCTTTAAGCTTCACAACATATCTGTGGGTGTAATTGCTTCGTTGTTAATTCCTGGCTAGGCATGGTAAGAGTATTTTTGCATTTACTTGTTTTATGTGTGTGCACCTTGATTGAACAGAGATACAGAAGGCTTCTCATAGCAGAATTAGACAGGGAATCCATGAGTGCAGCTAGATCTTTACAAAGCAACATAACTGATGCCCAAAGATGGTTTTGGTTTGTAAATAATCTAAATAAACTAGAACATAAAGGATGAGCAGGAAGGGTATAGACTGTGCACATTCACAGACACTTGGACTAAAATTGATGAGTCCCTCTTGGATAAGCAACTTCTGAGCAGCAAATGAAAATTAGTAAGATAAAACTGGTATCTCTGAGTAAGATGAAACTTTGCTTTCATCTTTCAGACACTATCATCTGACATTGCTATTGTTACCTACCATCACTGGTGTTTTTCTGATGAAAAAATCCATTTCTCCTCATTGCTATGGGACTGTGAAAAAGCTTGCTGGGTAAAAATGAAACAGCCATGGTTTCCCCCCATAAAATCCAATGAATCCTTTTTGACTCTTACACACACAATCACATTTATTGAAAATCAAGAGTACAATGGATCTTCCTCAAGAATTACTGGAGAAAGCAACCTTTGAGTCAGCTGAGCAAAAATCTGCAGGGGAGATTTTCACACTTCCATTCACCAGTATCATCCTGAACTTTATAAATTATCAGACCTTTCAGTACCCAGCAGGGAAAATCCAAGACAAACACTCAGCCTTGCAATGTAAAGAATGCAAAAGCCATTCACTGATCCACCCAGGTATTTATAAGTGTAAAACTATGGAACCATCATTTAGAACCAACATGTAATGCCAGTTAGAAAGGATAGTTCTGCAGCCACAGGCAAGGAAGCCTGCTGTCCTTAGCATGTTTGTTAGTTGCTAGGAAAATATCCCTGCTAATGCAGTCCTGTACCCATGGCAATGGAGTTTATGAAGCTGAGTTTGCAGCTCTCAGGTTCTTCTGCTTCCCATATTGAAATGCAAATCATCCTAAGGCTTCTCTCCTCACTTCAGGAGCCATATAACAATGAAATTAGTAGCTCTGCCATTAGGAAAAAAACCCTACTGATTGCACATTTTACAATGCTGTTATTCTTAGCACATTGGGATATGAAACTCACTGTTAATGGTGATTTTAGTTCCTCACTGATGGAGGCAGTGCCACTGAATATTACTAGGAATTGAATGTGGTTTTTTGAGCCACAGATCTGCTGCCTTAGATTAGAGCCTGATGGTAAGCATCCAAACCCAGAAAGTCCTGAATTTGGAAATTCAGTAACACTTTGATTTTTTGATAGTCAACTCACAATAGGGAAGGAAGAAAGGAGAAGGAAATGACATCAATTTGTCACATGTACAAGCTTGGATTGCATATTCTTTTATTTATTGCAAACTCTGTATGAATGGATATATTCCTTGAGAAGTGGTGCTTTGTTCTTAAAAATGAATGTGTGACCTGGAAGGAAGGACATGTCTTTGAGGAATGGATAATTTAATGTTTTTGTGATGATACCCCCAGTTGCATCAGTTGTAGTGATTTGTATTTAATGCTGAAACAACATCAGATTGGCTCAGTGCTTTGGAATGGGAAACGTGCCAAAAAATCAGGTATGACTTGACTGAGATCTTTATGATACAGCAAACAGTGCCAGCTTGCAAAGGTACCTCCCTTGACAGGGTTTTTTAAGTAGAAAATGATAATAAGATTGTCCTTTTGGACATCTCAGTGCAAGAGAGAGATCCTGAAATGATTTTTCCCACTTGGGCAGATGCAGCAGCCAAGGTGCTGCTGTCAGTTTGTTACAGATGGTCTTGAACTTTAAAATGAGGTGAACTATGCCATGGGCCCAGCCTGGGACTCTCCCTGTGCCAACTGCACAGCACCAGTGTTGGTGATGGAGTTACCACCAGGGTTCTGGTTTTGTACAGAGTTGTAGATATTCCATTGTTATTATTATTTTCATTAAAGCTGTTCTCGTTTCCTTTTCTAATCACTGATCTCTCTCCCTGATTGCCTTTTCTCTTCCCCTTTGGGGAGGGAGGGGGGCTAACAGAGAGGGTCTGGTACTGCTCTGGGGGCTGCCCTGACCCTAAACTGTGACAGCTCTGAGTTTTAGATGCCTTAGTGTTTCCTATATATGAAGTCAGAGATGATAAGCAAGGTCTGTAGTATACATTTAGTGTTTAGCTAGCTCTGGAGTGATGTTTTCCTGCAGCTCATTCTGTCTTTGTTACCATACTGTGGTGACATTTGGGGCTTCCCCTTCTCTGAGGGAAAGGATCTGGGCACTGGCAGATGGGAAGATAATCAGGACTGCAGGACTTCTCCACACTTCTTAATGCTGGGGGATCTTTCCATCCCACCTCCACAGCAACATGCAAGAATCCAGGAAACTGGTGCAGGGGCTCAGCATGAGGAGAAGCATCTGTTGCTTTTGGCCTGACGTAAGCACTGCTCATCTTTCACTGCAGGAATAATTCAAAACAGGAATAGAGGCAGAATTAGTTCACTGGAAGAACTTTTTGTTTGCCCAAAGATTTCTTTGCAAAGAACCAAGGCTTCTGTTCTCTTGCATCACACAGGAAAGTCATGCTACTGCCACTCAAAGCCAAGATTTTCTGTCATCTTTTTCTTCCTCTATGTCAGCTGAACAGCAGTTAAATCCTGTAAGAGAAACTTACACTCACTGTCACAGCTCACTGTGTTGTATTTTATATCACTACCTCATTTAAAGCTTGCCAGATTACACTCTTGTTAATAAGAATATATTAATTTAGTGTTATTTCAATAGGAAGTTGTTAATTGTATTGCATAAAGAGGCTGTCATATGGTTCCAGCTCAGAAATTGCTGTCTTTGCTCCTATAGAATGTGAGCTGGCCATACTATAGAGATCTTGCATCTGCACTGTACAATCAACCCCTACTGATGGCAGTGGGAAAAGGATAGAAATTCAGGTTTGTTCAACAGGATTGCTGAAATGGGCTAAGTTTAGCTCATATTTTGTGGGCTGATATGCAGCTGAATAAATCTGAGTTTATTATCAAAACAATCCTTCAGTTACAAAGTAAGACAGAGCCAAAATATTCAATAATTATCTCCCGGTAATACTGCCAAAACAAAATTCTCAATACTAAATTTGACTAGCATGCAATCCTAAAGGGTTAAATGAAGTAAGAAGAAGAAAGTAGGAAGTCCACTGTCAGTGGGAGGCAGAGATGAGTATGCAAAACAAGATGCCAGGGAAGTTTAATCAGACATAACAGAGTGGTTTGCTAGGAGTAATAAACAGCAGTCATTCTCAGATGAAGGATTTATGTTTTGGTTTTGGTGTTGGTTTTTTTTTTGAGGGGGGTGT